>JAMPIV010020795.1:0-41751 GCA_024509875.1 Oreohelix idahoensis | reverse complement strand
AATATAGTCCCAAATCAAGCTCAGGTCAGCACCACATTTTCAAATAAACTTACAAAGGAAAAAAACCCAGTGCGTGAGCGCCAGTGCATATTTTTCTAAATAAAAGCCTGGGACATCGGCAGATCGAAATTGTGCTATATTCATTGCCAGTCAAACGTAACTGTGTATTATTCCCCCATGAATTGTGGTAAGCTTGAAATATTTGATATCTTTTAATGAAAATTGAATGTAAATTGATAATTTATGTCTGTATATATGTGTGGTTCAGTAGCGAACATGAGGTGAAGCCTATATAGTGCTCCAACCTGAACAGAAGGTGTCGGAGGAAAGTAAAACTACATGGAATTGCCAAACAGTACACTGACACCTATTTTATTGACTAGAAAGAAATAATGCTGGAATTGCAGAGGCGTGGTAACCATTAGGGAGGAATATACTGGTGAAAATTGTTTCAGATGAAGATAGCAGTTGGCCTACCGCTCTGAACTCAGTGTTTGTTATGTATTGTGCTCAGTTCTGGAAATTTATTATAAATTGGTTCTGAAATAGGAGGTACAACCTGGTCTGAGCTTTGCTGAACCTAGAGCTGACAGCATACTCCTGGGTCCAGATAGTGACCAGTGAGGTGTCTCCAGAACACAGGGAGGCTATCGAGCAGAGGAGTCTTTTCCTGCCGCCATCACGAAAGATAAGCGTCTGTGGCCAGAGGAGCTCAACATTATGCCCCCTCTAAATTCTGACTTTATAATAAAACAGAGGGAAAATACAGTGTTTAAATTGATAGGAACTGTGAACTTTTCCCCATTATATGTCATTACAAGGTTCATATTGATAAATTCTGTACATATAAATTGTAATTACAATTGATTGTGATTCCTGGTTCACTTTGTATTTGAATCAGGACAAATATATTAGTAAAAGTAATTAATACATATTTATATTTGAAACTTTCCCAGTGCCTCATTTAAGATAGTCTTATAGAGTGTTAAATGTGTGTGAGTGTCACAGTGTTGTCAAGTGTGGTGGAATAAATTAAATTGTTTATCTGTCTGTTGTTGTTGTGACTTACACTTCATCATATACATACCCTAGACATTTAACGTAGTCATCACAATATTCCAGAATAATTCTGACTGAGTTATAATGTGGTAGCAAGTAAGGTTATCTGTAAAACACTACACCTATTAGATACAGATACCTTCACAGCTGATCTCAGTCAGTACACTAAGTCCCCTATAAATATTTATAACATCCCACTTTACCACACACTGTAAATCTCCTCTTAATTATTTTTATCTTCTTAGGGGTGTTTCTACTGCTAATTTTTATTCCTGGAGTTAGTTAATATATGCTGTATGAGATTTCTTTTTCAAACATTCATCTATATATGCCAAATTCAAATCCCGGACTTAGAGACCCCAATATATGTGGTGGGTTTTGATGTTAAGAAGAATGGTGTGCGTATAGTTGTACTTGAGTGAGATCAACTGTGAAGGTCTCTGAGGTAAACAATGGAAAACTGTGTTACAGAGTACCTTTCTTGTTACCACCCTACGATCTCACTCTAAGTTATATTCTTTATTGAATAGCGTGACTGAAAGCTACATAAAGTATCTAGGGTATTGTAAGGGTGTTGTTAAAGAATCTCAATACAAAACATATACAAACATGTACTAATTACTATGATAAACTCAACTAACTCCAGCTGTTAAATTTTATATTTAAAATTTCTTTTGTTAAACTTTATTGGTCCTGAGCCTAAAGTTGTTTTGGTCAGGACTACAGTTCAATGAGAATCAATTTAGATGGATAGATATATTTACAAATATATATAAAGATATTTACATACAACAGACAATATGTCCATAGTACATTGTTACAAATTTTCAAGTTGATGTTAATTACTCTATTTACTACTGGTACTAGAAGGCAGGTTGGGGATTATCATCATCCCAATGTTCTTTTGTTTCACTAGGATTGTTTATGTTAGTCTTTTGGAGGAACGTTTTTGTCTATACAGGAGATTTTTCTTTATTCGTGATAAGTTGTCCCAGGCCAGATATTGCACTTATCTGGTTCCTGGAATCACAGCCGTTGCAGTTGGTTTGGCCAGAAACTTCAGTCTCCTCTGGTCTTGAACTTCTCTAATACCAGCAGGTACCAGAGACTCTTAGAAATCGTGCTGAATTTCTCTATCATCGAGTACCAGCACCAGACAAGTGCCAGCAGGAACCCCTGTCAATGCAAGTTATGGTTCTGTCTTAATATCAAACTAATTCCTCCTAATTTACATGTAAACATACATTCAATACAAAAGAACATGGTCAGCTCTCTCTGACAACTCTGCTTCTCCACTTTAGTTTGATGGAACAAATTGTACCAGTTTTCTTTTCTCTTCCCTAATGGATGCTACGCCTCTGTCATTCCTGCAGTAATCTTTTCCATGCAATAAGATAGGTGTAATGTTCCTGTATGACCATCATATATATAGTCCTGTAGTTTTAAACTTCTTAGATAGTCCCTTATATGATGGATCAACATCTAGGCTATGCCTAAGTCTGCCATGGAACCATTTAATCTTTTAAATGGCCTTTTCTTTTTTCACACAACCCTTTTTAATTAAAAAGTCAATAAAATCAATCTTACCACATATCAAGAAAATATAAACAAGTAACGATGAATTAGGCAATAGAATATGGCACACTTTCATCACTGCCTCTGTTCAGACTGCTTTCTGTTGTTATTTAGTTTAAAACAAAGCCCAAGTCTGCTCATCGCTGCTTGTTCCTCAGAATATTTCGAAAAAATGGCAGCGAGCAGCTTACTATTTCGTTAAAGTAAAAGGCTTTGGCCAATGAGACCAAGCATCTCTTTTCTTGAATGAAACTTTATTTTAAAAAAAATATCTCAAACCTCTATGTGTTACTATTACCAACTAGATTTGTATATTTAGGTTAGCCAATAATATTTCAGCTTCCTTCAAATTTCATCCAATCCACTTCATCGTACTATCTTAGCCTTTCTTTCACCTAATTTTTTCCCCCAAAAAATATGCTATCCAATCTAAGCAGACATGACTTGACCTGACAGTATCTCCGATTCTCTATGTATTATTACCAATATTTGATTATTTAATGGACTATTTAGATAACTAACAACATATTCTTGGTCAGCAAGTCTTCAGGTACACTAATATATGATTTTTAAGAGGCTAAGTGGCTTGGTTCAAAATTCTATCTTTTTTTCTATGTTAGTTGTTTATTTTTAAACTACCTCCTGTTCAATTCTTTTTCCATGTACTTTCAAGCTAAATACGAGAGTCTCTCGTAATACACGAGAATTACGTCATTCGCAACAAGAGCTAAGCGTGTTTTCCTGACCGTAGTGTCCACATTTTCTAACGTTTACATCGTAATTTAAAAACCGCCCAAGGCAATGCTAGCCAGTTGGTTTTATATTTAGAAACAATGTGAGACGTGATTTGCGTTGGTTATCTATCCGTCCCCCTCCTTCTACAATGTATTTTAGGCAAATACTTCTTTTGAACTTGGAAAAGTGGTACGTTTGTCTCAAGGACGAATTTGAAAAATAGGGTACCCTTTTTGGTTCGGCCAATGCGTTATCAAATAATACGCTGAAGGCGTAGGCGACGACTACAATTCTCGCCGAAAATTTGTAGTACTATCCTATCTTTGACTTTATGCACTATACTGTTATATTCTAATTTAGATATTGTATTTAGAAGTTCACCACACCTGGACTAATTAATGTGACATAAACAGAAATCCTAAATAAAAGTAACAAAGTGAACGTTCCCCGGAGAAGTGGATTTAATCTGTTTTTGAGGAGCTGGGGTTTTCTTTGCCAAAAATAACACTGGATCTGCTGTGTGCGTGTGTCCTAAAGATTGTTCCAGAAGTTCAAATCGAGTATTAGGTAAGAACGAATGAACGTGGCCACGGTTGTATGGAAAGAAAGAAAGCAGGAATGAGTAACCCTTTTAGTGTATAATCCATATACTCACTGTGTATATTTCTTACTGGTTTTTTGTGTGTGGCTAATACTGTTCAATTTCAGAATAGAATAACGTAAATACTCTGCTCTTTACAGTATAGTCAAAGTCTATACCATAGTGCTAACTTTTTGACCTTTTGGGGGTTAATTAACTTCTCTTTGTGGGATCTTGTCTCAACAGGGGGGAAATAGTATTTATGGGTCTATTTCTTTATTAATTCTGTACCCTTATGATGTTTTTTATATTCGATATATGATAAATATATATGTTGTGAAGTTTTCTTTATGGTAAATAAAATTTACATAAACTGTATTTACTGTGTTGGTCAGCTCGTCCCAAATATCCCTATTCCATTAGTATAGTTTTCACATTTGGGCGTCTAACTGTCGTCACTTATCTGTGTGTGTGTATGTGAGTGGTGGATATATATATATTAATATATAGAAAGGGAACTGTCGGAACAACAATATTTTTTTATTCGTAACCGATAGGCTGGGCTAGAGAAGTTTTCTCAAATCCAGGGACAGACTTTACCTTTTCACTAACTCACTAGTGAAATCTATCTGTTTACCTTATCTCGCACTGAGTCATCACCTTTGTCAGTTCTGTTCAGAAGGGACCTGTTACAATCTGGGTTAGCTGTATCTTCCGCTGTTAAGCTCGGCTTGGCGGGAAAAAAGATTCTTTTAATCATCTGTTTCTTTTTCTGCCTTTTCATTATCATTGTTCTTGATTTTGGCAGATTATCGTACTGATGTTGGAATGCGCGAATGGGGGAAATTACAATTAAATCCAACTTGATTAATTCGATAACAATGTGTGGGTTGAGTCTACAATCTACATATACAGTTTATTTGCACGAGACGTTCAAATACATTCATGGCATCAATCAATTAACATCAAGTTTGTGCAGTCCAATACAGTCTCCTATATATTTTCCTTTATCGTCAAAAGGTCTGACTGTTTACGCGCGATGCCGTATGTCGGTCATCCGGTAACGAACAGCCATAAATTTGGCGACGTAAATACTCTGTCATTTAATAAATAATACTCCCTGTATTATTTCTGAAGCGAAGACTACACATCAAATGGGATGACTTGATCCTGCATCCATATATAATCAAAAGCCGACCCCCTTGGCTCATAGTTAAAGAGACTCTCTGCACGATCTATGTCGGGAGCGAAGTATAGCGCGTCCGACTTGAACAAAGTTCATACTAAGAAGGATGTACATAGATCGTTACCATGCGGTAGCTTAACAGCTAATCACGTCATGTCTAATCCTAGACAACCGTACAAATTCGCGTTCAATAAATTATCTTTAAGCGCAAAACATCTTATATTTATAGCATCCCAATAGATTAACGCGTAATTTTAAAGTGCTCACAATTGTAGCAGACAACATCATTTAAAGTGTCGTAACATTCCCCTGACCGACGGGGGTTAAAAAAATCTATTCTATAGATTTTTTTACTAATAACTCGATTAATTATATCAAAAATTAAAAATTTGCGACATACGGCCCACGATGTTTTGAATAAAACAGTGTCGAAGGTCGTTGTCAATATCCTAAATGTCACATAATACATGGAAATAATACTAAACTAAAAGAAACGTCAACGGTAAAGAAAGGATAGTGAATTATTATCTAATTAACTAAATGTGTGTTAACTAACTTAAGATGTGGTGAATTAATCAAAGTCCTAAGAGATAACTAATTAAATATAGTTAAGTAATTAATGAAATCAAGTATGAATGTCATTTGTGTTGGATGCTATAAAATTAAATCTAATTAATTAAACTAATAAAGTATTGTATTAAAATTAAACAAGACAAAGAAAACACTAAGAACACATGAGAAAGTATACATGAAAGAAAAGAACTGAAAGGAAGTAGTAAGGAATAAAATAGAGTAAATTAAGTAATATATATCACGAAACTTATATGTAAAATATTTATCTAATTTAAAACTAAATTAAATTAATCTATTCACTAATAAACAATTATACATAGCATTTTATAAAACATTTACGTTAACATGAGTAATTAAAATACATAAAATATTAAATAGTTACCTAATTATAGTAATTGTATTACTTTTTTGTGTGATAATGTTTCTTTTCAAACTTTTTATTTTTATTTAATCACATTATAGCATCGAAATCAAAAGTGTCAATAATGATAGTAGTCTGTTATTAGTTCATATCTGTACCCAATGTACATTATAATACGTTAGCTGGAAAAAGTTCATTCAGGTGAAGTTCATCATGAGTGTTCAAACGATACTGCGGAAGTGTACATATCACTACATTTATTCCTACGTTCGAACGAATATTGATTGTAGACTGCATCACGACGAGTGATAGACGTATGGACACTAACCAAAGTCCATAATCATATAATTGAAGGATCAACGAAATCGACGTATATTTGATAACTCCATGTGGATGCTTGAGAGGTAATTTAGTACATTGTCCATATCACGAATGTTTCTTGTCATGAAACTGATTCAGGATCCTGTATGTATTGTGAATACGAATTGATGTTCGCAATTGTTCAAACATCTGTAGACAACATATTTTCATTGATAATTATAAGTTGCAGGTCGGTATGACAATGTGTATGGAAGGATATTCATTCATTCATTCATAACCCTCCACTCCCCAAGGAGCATAGGCCTTCAACAAACACATGCCAAGTCCTACTGTCACGTGCCATCATATCAAGTTCTTTCCACGTTCTCCTCACCTTCACCTCTGTCTCCAGCTCTCTTCTCCCTGTGCTTCTTGGTCGACTTCTGCCTCTCTTGCCCTGGGGGTTCCAGAACAAGGACTGCCTTGTAATGCTATCAATAGGTTTCCTCTGTGTGTGTCCTATCCATCGCCATCGTCTTCTTCTCATCTCTTGTTCCACTGGCACTTGTCTAGTTCTTGTCATCAGTTCCACGTTGGTAACCTTGTCATACCATTTTAATCCCTCTATTCTACGCAAGCACCCATTTATGAAAGTCTGTAGCTGTCACGACATAGACTTTCGCTAAATTGTATATTGGTCACACTGGAGAGCGACAACACTGGTTCGTCTCTTGTAAAAACTTGCTCGGCCAGTTTTTCGATTAGACGGAAGCCGGAAGGGAGTTTTTTGGGCAAAGAAAAATTCTAGATATGTCTGCCGGCCTAAGCGGTCGTTGTTGGCCTTTGTCAGCAGTTTTGCTGGGGAATTATTTGGATGCCAATTGTTGTTTAGTGCTTGCCGATTTCCATAGAGTCAGGAATATTTGATGGGTGCTAGATTGAGCTTAGAAAGTTCTAGTGATTTTCCCTTCCTGATTATTAATTGTAATACGTTGGTTGCAATTGTGTACCGCTTTAACCTAGTATTAGGTGCCGCCTCTGAGCGATAGTTCAGTGCCTTCACTGATGAGTTTATGTCGGTAACCATTTTGGTTCTCATGACGAATTATAGTGTTCGCCAGGATATGTGGCAGTTTTTCAGTGCATTGTGCTGTGCCTTTGTGCTATTAGGAGAGTTGGTATGATTATCGCAAGTAAGTTGGCTTATGTATTCATTATCTTACGTATTGCAGTTTCATGCATAGTGATTGTTGTGTGTACTTCTCATTAAAGGGATATTACTGTATTTGAGGCGTTATTGTATTACTCATGTCAGCTATTGTGTGCTGTGGTACTATTTTGTAGACAATGAGCCGTGAGTTAAATCCACGGTACAAATAGGGTTAAATCCAACAGCATCTATAGATTGTTGTTCTGACAACTGGGTGGCTCTGGTCCGGTCAGTTAGAGGCCATGGGGCCAATGATTTTCTATTAATTTGCTCATATTTATTGCGGACTATTCTTTGGGTCATGAGGCCTGTATGTCATAGCGTTGATTCCCAGCGAGCTGACGTTTTGACCCAGTACGATTATTGCCATTAAATTTTTGTACACACACAGTGCTAGAAGGCTGGTGACGCCTCTGTGTTGGCGCATTCATATTTTCCTAAACTCACGGGTGTGAGTTGTTTTCGTTTTTTTTTTCCAGTGTCCAGTGAAAGGGTAGTGCCTATGTCAGTTTCTACGGTATTGTTTACGGTCGCGTGACCTGACCTCGTTCGCAAGCGCTGACCTACTTTACCAGCACAGTTCGTTATGGCTATTTTCTGTAGGTTTTCAGTTTATTGCAGGTGAAATAGTGTGTAGTGTAGTTGCAAGTGTTTTGCTCTGTTGTGGTTGCAGGTTTGGGAAGGATTGTCAAAGTGATAGGCTAAGGTTACAGAGTGCATCAGGACGGTCAGTTTGGTATAATTCTGAGTCTTTTTGGTGATTGTTGACATTGTTCCAGGTGGAGCAGCGGAGCTTGGGGGCTGGTACTACTTAGCTAGGGGCCCAAAAGGCATGACCAGATGCAAGATGGGAGGTAGTTTGGTCAACCTCGGTACTAGGGTGGTATGAGTTGTTTGGTAGGTGTGTTTATAGTCGATAGGAGGCTGTTAGAGGTGGTTGGTACCCCCCAAGTCATCATGATGTGCTGCTGGGTCTGCCAGTGCTTCTCAGAGGTGCCCACCCAAGAGGGACTATGCTCTGACGTGACCTTCCAAAGCCGACGCCTGTAACATTGCTCTGACGTGACCTTCCTAGGCCGACGCCTGTGACATTGCTCTGACGTGACCTTCCTAGGCCGACGCCTGTAACATTGCTCTGACGTTACCTTCCTAGGCCGACGCTGTCAACCCAGAAGGGCCCAATCAGGAGTGAATCTGTTTGCACTGGTGCCCTGCTGACTTACAGAAGACTGTGTAGTCAAGCTGTGTAGCTGAACAGTGAAATAGTACACATTTTCAGTGATAATATAGACAGTGCTGTGTTAGCACCGTGACAGTGTACTTATTCCTGGACTATATTCGTTTGGATCACGTATTTTCAAGTGGGGAGTCTTGTTTGTTCTGTTCATCATCTTCGTCAGTGCGGAGGATTCTGCTTACTCAAGCGCCGTTGGAGCTTCAGTTAAGTTATTGTTTGTATGTTTATGTATTATGTCATATATTGAAATTTTCTTGTTTTTCTGAGTATTTAATCTTCTTGGCTGCCTTTCTTACTGATTCTATTTATCAGTTACTTTGATGTGTTGTATAATATAGTGCTGTTTTCTTTGTCTGCTTCTTAATTTGTTGTTGTTTTCTTTCTTTGTGTTTTGTCTTTTCTCATTGTACCAGTATGACTTAGTTTGTTTGATTGTATGTTCATTGTTGGTGAATTTGATTTTGCTCTGTGTTCTTTGTAGTTTGGAGTTATGGTATGTTATATTTTGATACATTATAATATAATTGTATTGATACTTTGCTTAGGTTATTATGACTGAGGAGAAGACAGTGCTTGGTGCAAGAATTAGCTTCTAGCACCTCATTGTTGATTGTGGTTTTCGTTTTGTCTTTGGTGTAATAGTGTATTGGTGTGTGAGTGTAATCCAGTTTTGGCCTTTCGTAGGAAAAGATTGGATTGGACCAATTCTATTAGGTTGTGGCGGTATTTGTTCTGTGGTGGAGTCTGACAGACGAATTTCCTGCAGCTGCCCTGCATAACATTCCAGAGCCCTGTTGGTGTTAGCTGTAGTTGTGTAGTGTGTAGTTATATTGTCGTGTACATTCAGTATTTCTTGTGTTCTGTTTAAGCGGTGTGTTCTCTTGTCCTATCTTACTATCTTGTAAATACG
Organism: Oreohelix idahoensis; assembly: GCA_024509875.1. Taxonomy (NCBI): domain Eukaryota; kingdom Metazoa; phylum Mollusca; class Gastropoda; order Stylommatophora; family Oreohelicidae; genus Oreohelix; species Oreohelix idahoensis. The sequence goes on along the minus strand of JAMPIV010020795.1, from coordinate 32,025 downwards.
TTTACAGGTATCCCGTGTTTTCGTTCGTGCTCAGTCACGCAGTGTAGATATTAATCTATCTCTGCTCTTTGTGTTCTATCGTCCGGTTCCTCGTGACTGGAATTTTGTTTTCGTGGTGTGATGTGGAGGTTTCCTTAATCTGTGTAGTCCTTATTTGTGTTCATTTTCCATAGATAGTACTTGCATAACAGAGAGTATTGTGTGTAATAATAAGAGGAGTGTTATTGGTTCATAGCACCAGTGTGGTGCCAGTATAGAATTGTGGAAGTAATACCTATTTTGAACCAAGTTTACAGTATTGTCAAGGTATACAACTGTTAATTATCATAAGTTGATACATTGTTGTCAAGGTATCAGGAAGCTGGTATTAGACAGCTATTGACTATAGAATAAGGGGTCAGAAAGACCTAACTTTTCACAACTGGTGATAACATAGCCAAAGAGGCTAAGTGTGACTTTATTGAGATTATAAGAGGTAAAGGTTGATGATATATTTACACTGAGACTTGAGGTGACATATACTTACACGCATATATATAGATATATGTATATTGAGAAGAGATATTTATATTTATCATATTTACTGCACCATTGTAACCAGAGAGTTTTCTACTGATATAAGTGAAGAGGTTACAGTACATACAACTGAGCGATTTCATAGTAAATATATTGTAGGAAATAATACTGAGCATTCTAAGTGTACATCATGGACATTGACACTTGCATGCGGATAGGCCAAGCAGCCGGGTACACGGGAAAAGAATTAGTAGAGTTTGCTAAGGCAGAATTTAATTCAGTAGAGAATCAAAAAGATTTGAAAGAGAAAGCAGCAAAGGAGGAAAAGGAAAGGAAAGAGAAGGAAGCAAAGGAGGATAATGACAGGAAAGAGAAGGAAGAGAGGGACAGAATTGATAAACAAAATGCTCTAAGAGATGCTCGAGCTGAAGAGTTAGAGCTAAAAAGAAAAGAATTCGAGTTGCAAGAAAGGAAGATGAAAGAAGAAAACGAGTGGAAACAGAGAGAATTTGAATTACAAGAAAAGAAGATGAAAGAAGAGAGAGAATTACAAGAAAAGAAGATGAAAGAAGAGAGAGAATTACAAGAAAAGAAGAAGAAAGAAGAGAGAGAATTACAAGAAAAGAGATGAAGGAAGATAGAGAGTTACAGTTGGAGAAGGAGAGAATGAGAATAGCTCTGGAAGAGAAAATGATGGAGAAGGAGATACAATTAAAGAAGTTAGAAGTGGGTGCGAGTGGTCAGAACTCAACTTCTGGTGGGGCCCATCGTCCTTTTAGACTGCGGCTACCAAATTTTAATGAGAAAATTGATAGTTTAGACTTCTTCTTGGAAAGATTTGAGGCCGAATGTGTGGCCTATAAGGCTGATAGGGATCAGTGGCCATCTCTTTTATCAACACTGCTAGTTGGGCCCGCGATGGAGACTTTTTTTAGCCTCCCCGTGGAGGAAAGGGCCGATTATGACAAAGTGAAGGAGAGATTGCTCCGGAGGTTCCGTCTGACTGCTGACGGCTACCGGACGCGTTTTAAGAACGCGATGCCTAGCTCAGACCAAGACTTCGAGGATTTTATCTCGAAGATCAAACTTCTATTGAATAGATGGATCGAAATGGAGGGAATTCCTAAGGATTATAATGGCTTGCTGGACTTAGTTCTACGAGACAAAGTGTTGTCCTCATGCTCTAGTGAGTTGGTGGCGTTCTTTCAAGAACGTCAACCAAAGGACATTGAGTCCATGGCCCAGTTGGGGCACCATTATGTCCTGGCCCATCCGGGCAAACCTATTCAGAAGTCGGGTCTGACAGAAGACATAGTTGCCAGTGTGGGCAAAGTTCAACGCCAAACTAGGCAAAATCAGTCAGATAAGGCAGACAGGGGTCAAGAGCAGAGTTATGAGAGGCCCTCCAGTCCTTATCGGCCATATAGAGGTACTAATACGAATTTTCGTTCCCATAGGAACAGTTGGCCGAGGTGGCAGAGCCAACGTTATGATAGTTATAGCAACGGAGGGGATCGTCAAGCGCGAAAGCAGGTACGATTCGAGGACTCGCGTGACGAAGACCGATTTTGGTATAAAACCAAACATTATAAGCAGAGGAGTGCGTCCTCAGAGAGTCGGTCTTCTGACTCTGATGCGGGGTCTTCGTCATCGAAGGGCTCCAGCAAAGGTACACGCGAGGAGAAAAAGAAAGAGCGCATGTGTACCAATTGCGGTGGCAGGGGTCATAGTGCTGATAGCTGCACTACTCCGATTGAACACGCAAATTCCGCGGTTGTGTTGGACACAATGAACAGTGAGGACTGTGCGGGGTGCCGCCTTCTGTTCAATGCGAACGAGAGATTAGTGCTACAATGTGGGCATGCGGCACCATGTCTATCAGCAGTGCATGAGACTGGCAAGGTGATCCTCCACGAAGGAAAGGTGGAGAATAGACCAGTCCGGGTGTTGAGAGACACCGGATGCACAACAATTGGGGTGCGTCGATCGTGCATCGACGACTCATGCCTGACAGGCAAAACGGTAAAATGCACCACGTTCGGGGGCAAAGTTGAGACTTACCCCCAGGCGTGCATTAGTGTGGACACACCGTTCATTACGGGTAGAGTCTACGCGTTGGTCCTGGAGGATCCGATTGCCGATTTAACCGTCGGTAATGTACGCGGGGTGCATAGTGCCATAGGTGTAGCTGATGCAGAGGCTCAGCATCACCAAACTTCCAAGATTGATAAACAAAAGGTACATCGGAAGCGTAGTTCGCGGCATGTACCGAAGGACATGACTAGGAGCAGTGGGGACTTATATTCAAGTCCGAAAGTTAGTGATCGCACAGTTTTGGTGCGTAATGTGCCACTGAGTGCTAGTTGGCGCACACTCAGACGAGTGTTTGATGAGGTTGCGCCGGTTAAGTTTGTAGAAGTATTGTCGCTACGCGACAATACCAAAATGGCACGTGTTACTTTTGTGAATAGTTGAGGTGCGCGTAGGGCAGTTAGGCAGAAGCATATGTCTTTGCTTCGAAACCATCTGCTAATAGTTCAGCGTTAGCTAGAGCTAGATTTTCGGGTTCGTTTTAGTAAGATCTTTCGGTTGACGCGAACCAAACCTGATAGGCTCTGACCCGCGCCCCCAGTTCTACTATTATATCAATATGAGGATGTTGTAAATGTAGTAACAGATGTCTTGTCCAGGTTGTCAAATAATTGAACAGTTATAGTTTCTGGGAAAACTTACATCTGAAAAGAGAGTATTTATTGGAATTTATGTAAGTAAGGCATTATGACTATTTCAGTTGATATTTCATGATGATATATTTTAATATTCAATGTATGGTATATGCTGCAAGATAAAGGCAAGATCTAGTAGGTGTACTCTATGTGTGGACATACCATATTATATTATGCCTATAACTATGTTGTGACATGATGATTGTGTTACGAGAACTTAGGGTTTGATTGGTGACAATCAGGTATTTGGATTTTGTGTAACATGCATGATGTGTAGACTACTCCAGGATCAGTACCCAGTGTAGATTGGTGCATATTTCTTTGTATTGAGTCTAGTAAGTGAAAAGGCATGTACGACGAGGGTATAGCACAACTCTGGCATTCTTTATTTGCTTAAGGAGGTGCTATCTCGGCATTTGTTCGTCCATACTCCAAAGGGGGGCTGGGCGTGACTCCTCCGGTGGAAGAAAACTGCGTTTTCTTTCTTAAGGGGGGATGGATGTCACGACATAGACTTTCGCTAAATTGTATATTGGTCACACTGGAGAGCGACAACACTGGTTCGTCTCTTGTAAAAACTTGCTCGGCCAGTTTTTCGATTAGACGGAAGCCGGAAGGGAGTTTTTTGGGCAAAGAAAAATTCTAGATATGTCTGCCGGCCTAAGCGGTCGTTGTTGGCCTTTGTCAGCAGTTTTGCTGGGGAATTATTTGGATGCCAATTGTTGTTTAGTGCTTGCCGATTTCCATAGAGTCAGGAATATTTGATGGGTGCTAGATTGAGCTTAGAAAGTTCTAGTGATTTTCCCTTCCTGATTATTAATTGTAATACGTTGGTTGCAATTGTGTACCGCTTTAACCTAGTATTAGGTGCCGCCTCTGAGCGATAGTTCAGTGCCTTCACTGATGAGTTTATGTCGGTAACCATTTTGGTTCTCATGACGAATTATAGTGTTCGCCAGGATATGTGGCAGTTTTTCAGTGCATTGTGCTGTGCCTTTGTGCTATTAGGAGAGTTGGTATGATTATCGCAAGTAAGTTGGCTTATGTATTCATTATCTTACGTATTGCAGTTTCATGCATAGTGATTGTTGTGTGTACTTCTCATTAAAGGGATATTACTGTATTTGAGGCGTTATTGTATTACTCATGTCAGCTATTGTGTGCTGTGGTACTATTTTGTAGACAATGAGCCGTGAGTTAAATCCACGGTACAAATAGGGTTAAATCCAACAGCATCTATAGATTGTTGTTCTGACAGTAGCTTTTTGGTTGTTGTCTTTGTTGTTCTCCATGTCTCAGAGCCATACAATAGGACTGGCTTCACATTTGAGTTGAAGATTCTTATTTTCGTGTTGGATCCGATTTCTCTTGATCTCCATATATTTCCCAATGCAATGAAAGCTCCTCTTGCCTTTTGTATTCTTATTTTGATATCGCTGTCTGTCCCTCCAACTTTGTCTATATTACTGCCAAGATATGTGTATGATTCTACATCTTGTATTGGTGTTTCTTCAAGTTCAACCCTATTATCATTACCTGCATTTATTCTCATTATTTTTGTCTTTTCCCTGTGTATTTTCAGACCCAATTGCTGTGACCTCTCATTGAGTGTTTTCAATTTATCCTGCATCTGATTACGGTTATGGGACAGAAGAGCCAAGTCATCAGCAAAATCCAGATCATCCAACTGCTTAGTCAGAGTCCACTGGATTCCATTTCTGTTGTGTGTTGTCGATGATCTTATAACCCAGTCTATTGCTAGTAAGAAAAGAAATGGAGACAAGAGGCATCCCTGTCGCACTCCTGTTCTTATCCCAAACGGTTCTGTAAGCTGTCCTTCGTGAAGAACTCTGCATGTCATGTCTTCATATGTTTTCTTTATTAAATTAATGATCTTCATGGGAACTCCATAATGCCTCATCAATTTCCAAAGTGATTGTCTGTCTACACTGTCAAATGCCTTTTCGTAGTCCACAAATCCGATGTACAGTGGTGAATTCCATTCCAGACTTTGTTCAACTATTATTCTCAAAGTGGCTATCTGGTCTGTACATGATCTGTTTTGTCGAAAACCTGCTTGTTCATCTCTCAGTTTCTTGTCTATGGACTCTTTTAATCTCTGAAGGATAATCTTGTTTAATACTTTTCCTGGCACTGATAGTAACATTATTCCTCTATAATTTGTGCACTCTTGTAAATTTCCCTTCTTAGGCAACTTAGGAATCTGTGGCCTAATGGATATGAACGCAGTTTCATAATCCAGATATACCAGGTTCGAAACCTGCTGCAGGCGGTTTGGTAGCAGATCGCTTTGTGTGGATTTTTAACAATGGTATAAGCGCCGTACCGTTCAGAAAGCAATGGCAAACTACTGAATGAAAAAATTGCCTAGAAAAATCACAAACAGCCAATAAAAGCTGGGTTTGATTGCCACGTCCTGTAAAGGATACGCAACTAACTAGGCAACTTAACCAGATATCCTACCTTCCATTCTGCTGGTATCTCTTCCTTTTCCCAGACTTTACCAAGTAATTTATATAACATCTCTGTAGCCGTGTCGATATCTGCTTTTATGGCCTCTGCTGGAATGCCATCGGGTCCAGCCGCTTTTCCATCTCTTAGAAGCTTTATGGCTTTCTTTATTTTTTCCTTCGTTGGTCTTTCACCGTTCATTTGTAGCTCTTCTTCTGCTGGCTGGATGTCTGGGGGGTTTTGTGGAGCTTGTCTATTGAGGTCACCAAAATATTCTGTCCACCTCTTCATTTGCTCTTGTATATTGCTGAGCAGTTTCCCATTCTTGTCTTTTATGGGGCAACTTGTTTGCTTGTATTTCCCTGTTAGCTTCTTTGTGCTGCTATACAGTTCTCTCATATTTCCTTTGGCTGCAGCATCTTCTGCCTCTCTTACCAACTCCTCAATATACTTCCTCTTGTCTCTTTTGATACTTCTTTTTACTTCTTTGTTTGCTTCTGTGTACACTTCTTAAGCCTTGGCTTTGGAACTTCTGGTTTTGTTTGTGTTTAAATCTGCTTTCTTGTTTTTCCTGGCTTTTATCTCATTGATGGTTTCTGTTGTTATCCATGCTTTTTGTTGTCGTTCCCTTTTTCCCAGTATTTCTTCACATGTCTCATTCCATACAGTTTTGACCTGCTGCCAATAGTCTTCTGTATTCTCTACATCTTCCAGCTGTTGGAGCACATGGAATTTGTTGGATATTGTGACCGCAAATTTGTCTCTTGTTTCTTGATTTCTTAGATGTCCTACATTAAATTGTTGTCTATAATTTTGCATTGTTGCATATCTCTTGAGTTTCATTTTTACTTTGGCTATCAGAAGGTGGTGATCTGATGCCACATCTGCTCCTCTATATACCTTTACATCCTGCAATGATGATCTAAACTTCTTGTTTATGCATATATGATCAATCTGATTTTCTGTTCTATGGTCTGGTGATATCCATGTTGCCTTGTGTATTCTCTTATGTGGAAACATGCTTCCTCCTATAGCCAGTTGATTTGAAGCACAGAAGTTTGAGAATAGTTCCCCATTTTCATTCATTATTCCTAGCCCATGTTTTCCCATGACTTCTTCAAATCCGGTATTGACTACCTGTCTTTGCATTCATGTCACCCATCAAAATTGTGATGTTTCTTCTTTTTACTTTATCCATAATTTCCTGTAGTCTAGTATAAAATGCTTCTTTCACCGACTCTTCTTTGTCATTAGTTGGTGCATAACATTGGATGACATTTACGTGTATTTTCTTTTTAGCTGTTTTAAAAGTGGCTGTTATTATTCTAGGTCCAACAGCTTCCCATTCAATGAGTGCTTTCTGTGCTTTTTAGATAACATAAGAGCTACCCCTTCACTTTGGTGTGAACTTTCGTCTTCATGTCCTGAGGACAGCACCAATTCACCTTTGATGAGTTTCTTCCTGTCTGTCGTGGAATATTCTAATCCACATATATAAATTATCTAGTAAATATAAAGCCTAATAAATACATATAATAAATAAAGGAAGAAGAATGGTAAAGAACAGTGCTGTCACAATGACAGTACTCGAAATCCCCTTTGTTTTATGCTTCGTCTGCAAATTGTAACGTTTCCACGTTAAATATAGGCCTTCTGCAACATACACGCGTTTCCCAAACACACAATAAAATGTGCTGCCTTTCTAAGAAAAACCTTGAAATATGCAAGTTGACCTAAATTTTAAATTCCATTCATGTCTTTTTCTACACTGCGTTACCAAAACGAACGATAAAGAGAGAGGGAGGGCTGAAAATCAGGAACGCAGGCAACACGCGTCGCGCGATACACAAATGCTGCCATCACGCGTGTAAGACTACATGCACTAATTTTTTTTTCAGACGGACAGTGATAAAATACACTACCCTTCCCAGACAGCACATCTTCGAAACAGGAGGTAGAAAATACATATTTTGAACGCAGCCACTTAGCGCTTTTAAATTTGGATATTTGGGTTCCTTAGGGTTTGCTGACAAAGAATGTGTAAAACGTTACGCAAATAGTCCAGGAATTAATAAATTATAACCAAAATAAAATAGTGGGGATGCCTGACAACACAAAATCATTTCTGCTCATACAATTTTTTTATAACGTGTTTGAAAAAAATTTTACGTTACAGAATTAGCCTACCATGTAAACTCCAAATTGATTGGAGCGCAACAAATGAAAGACGAACCACGATTGGTCGGACTATAAATACTATCTTGGTTGTTAGGGAGACGTAGAAAGGTAACATTTTTTCAAACACTTGTCGAAACGTGGCCTCATTGGCTAGACTTGCTGATATACTCACTTAGGAGCGTTAGTTCGAGACCACTAGTGCAAATAATCTTGATAAAGCGACAGTGCGTTGAAGCCAGCTCACATTTTTGCTAAAATAAAAGCCTGGAACATAAGCAGATGGGAATTTGTGCCAGTAATTGTGCCAGAATTCATTGCTAATCAACGTATCTGTGTTTATTTCCATGAAATTGTGGTAAGCTTGAACCATTCAGTATCTTTTAATGAAAATTGAATGTAAATTGTTAATTTATGCCTGTATATATATATGTGTAAGTTCAGTAGCGAACGTGAGGTAAAGCCTATAATGCTCCAGCCTGAACAGAGGGTGTCGGAGGGAAGTAAAACGGCATGGAATGGCCAAATAGTACACTGACACCTGGATGATTGACTAGAAAGAAATAATGCTGGAATGGCAGAGGCGTGGTAACCATTAAGGAGGTAAATACTGGTATAAAGTATTTCAGATGAAGCTGACAGTTGGCCTAACGCTCTGAACTCAATGTTTGTGTTGTATTGTGTTCAGTGTAGAACTAGAGTATCAATTAGTTATGAAGTAGAAGGTATATCCTTCTTGTTTTCAGGGACCGTGGTCTTGATGGTACTGAGCAGCACCTGGTCAGAGCTTTGCTGAATCCAGAGTCGGACAGCATACTCCTTGGTTCAATTAGCTATCAGTGAGGTGTCTCCAGAGCCCAGAGGAGAATTCGAGCAGAGGAGTCCTTTCCTGCCGCCATCACTCAAGATAAGCTGAGTTGGCCAGCTGAGCTCAACATTATGTCCCCTCATCTTGAAATGACTTTATAAAAATAACATTCAGAGGGGAATTTAATTGTCTTAATATCAGGAACTGAGAACATCTCCAATACTAGTTTCCTTAAGACAAACTATTGAAGTCATGATGACAAATACCAACAGAGCTTGAACAAAACAAAACCAGTATTACCTCATTTTACTACTACACAACTGACACACATAGGATATTTTTAATAATATATGTCACTACAATATTCATATTAATCCATTCTGTACATAACTTGTAATGAAAATTGATTGTGATTCCTGGTTCCTTTGTAATTGAATCAGGACACATATTCATTCATATCAGCAATGAATACATATTGTTATTTGAAAAGTTATCAGTGACTCCTTAAGATATCCTTTAGAGTGTTATATGTATGTGAGTGTCCCAGTGTTGTCAAGAGTAGTGGATTAAATTAAATTGTTTATCTGTCTGTTGTTGTGACTTACACTTCATCATACACATACCCTAGACACATAACGTAGTCATCACACTATTCCAGAATAATTCTGACTGAGATATATAGATATGTGGTAGCAAGTAAGGTTATCTATAATACACTACTCTTAATAGATATAGATACCTTCACAGCTGATCTCAGTCAGTACACTAAGTCCCCTATAAATATTTATAACATCCCACTTCACCACATATATTGGGGGCTCGTCCGGGATTGTGAATCTTTCCCTATTAAAAATATTGGGGGTAATTCACTTCAGGGAAAATAAGAATTAAAAGGTATCCTTGGGTGGAATTAAATAAGGTTGAGCTCACGGTGCCTGTGTTGTCCATTAGATATATTTAGAGATTAAATTGTTGGTTAGACATTGTATAAACTTACCTGATAGACAATGGCGGACCTAGCCAAATTTCGATCTGCTGCTGTTCAGACTGCAAAGGAGTTAGGATTAGATGGGCAAGTTATGGTTGCCTATGTTACTACGGAATGTGACAAATTTATTGAACGCGAAGAAAGAAGGTTTGAAGCCGAAAGAAAGTTAGAGGCTGAAAGGGAAATTAAGAAGTTACAATTTGAAGCTGAGGCTGAGACTAAGAGGTTGCAATTTGAAGCTGAGGCTGAGACTAAGAGGTTGCAGATTGAGGCTGACAAAGAGGCTAAAGCATTGGAAGCCGAAGAAAGAAGACAGGCTGCAGAAGAAAGAAGATTAGCTGCAGAAAGGGAAGCAGAAAAGGAGGAGAAGAGATTACAAAGGGAACATGAGTTACGACTAAGGGAGTTTGAGTTTCAAGGCCATGCTCCTGAAAATGGTGCCAGTCCCTTTGCCTCTGATGCTACGGTTACTCAGGGAGCCTCAACCTCAGCTATGAATTTTCATTTAGATCATTTTGTTGAGAAAGACGATGATATAGAGAGCTACCTAAATAGGTACGAACTATTAGCTACCACGTATGGGTTAGAGAGAGAAAGGTGGAGCTTAAAGTTATCTCAGGGACTTCGTGGGGCAGCTTATGAAGTTTTTGCAAAAATGAGCAGAGGTGATCAGGAAAATTATGACATGCTAAAGCAGGCTCTTTTGTTAAGGTATGAAAAGAATGCAGAATTTTATAGGAAAAAAATTTAGGAATGCTAAACTACTGTCAGGTGAAACCTATCACCAGTTCTCTGCACGAATAGAGACATACTTGGAGAAATGGACTTCTCTGGGGAAAACCCAAGATCTTAAGGAAATGGTCCTTATAGAGCAATTAAGAGAGTCCATGGCTCCAGACCTGAGAAAGTTTCTCATGGAACAAGGTGCAGAGAGGCTGGATGAGTTGCTAAATGTTGCTGAAAGGTATCAAGCAGCTCAAGCAGAGGTAACAGGAAATAAAAAGAAACAAGTGGATAACTTTAGGGCACCACAGAACTTTAATAAATTTGATCCTAGAGATCAAAACAAAAGTAAGCACCAGTTTGATAGGCCACGGTATGACAATAAAAATAAATTCCCACAATTCGATGAAAGGAAATATGATGAAAGAAAATCTTTCAACCAAGGAAAAAGGTGGTGTAAAAATTGTCAGATGAACAATCATGACACTGACCGTTGCAGAAGGAAACCTGTGTATATGGCAACCCTTCAGGTCAGGTCGACCTCAAGACAGGAGGAGGATATTATGTTAGATACGACTCCAGAAGAGATGAGGAAGGCACAGGCTGGGGATAAAACACTCAAGCCTTGTTTCAGAAAATTGTCAACTTGTCATACAACTCCAGGCAAGGGAGATTTTTACATGAAAAAACAAGTTGATGTATAGGAAGACTGGAGCTAGATCCAAAGGTCACGGACAGCTGGTTCTTCCAAAAAGATATAGGGCAGACTTAATAAGGAGCCTACATGTGAAACCAGATGGGGACCATGAGAAGATAGGTACCATCATTCAAAAGGTGGCTCACAATTATTATTGGCCCAAAGCAAGATGGGACATTGAGAATTTTGTAGAAAGGTGTAGCATAGCACATGAGGGAACACCCACAAGTGGGAACATTGATCAGGACCTGGACACGCCAAGGGGCAAAAGTAGGCCTGAAAATACAAAGAGATATAAATTTGATAAAGTGGACCAAATGGAATGGGAAGCCCCTTTTCACGGACAAGCTTCACTTAACTGTTTTACAATGGCCACTATGCGGAGAGTGCAAAAAGATGTCTTACCCCAGGATAAGCCGAAAATCCCTCAATCGGACTTAAACAAACTGGAGGAAGAGGATGTAGAGAGGAAATCTCTCATCAAGAATTTTAAGAGGGGAGACAGCCCCAAGAGAAAAATTGGTAGCGGTCGTTTTGTGAATGATAATTCTGGGAGGAAAAATCATCACTATAAAGCTTCGAGTGGAAGAGACCATACCGGTGCATGGTCAAATAGGTCCACACAATTAAAGGTCCATATGTAGCTTTGTTAAGAACGTGGACTGATGAAAAGGCAGAGGAAAACATTACATCTTCATACCAATATGTGAATGAGCTGACCACTCGGTTGAAAACTGGCTGGAAACTTGCCAATGAAAATTTGAAACAAGCCAGGAAGAAACATGCTGCCTATTATAACAGGAAGGCGAAAGACAGAGATTTGGCTGTGGGAGAGAAGGTACTGCTTCTTTTGCCCGGGAGTCAGAATAAGTTACAAATTGGATGGCAGGGTCCATATACAGTTCTAGAGAAGGTGTCTAGAACAAATTATAAGATAGATAAGAAGGGGAAAGAAAAAATCTATCATGTGAATCTCCTGAAGAAATATTTGGAAAGAGAACATCAGGAAGAGACACACTTGTTGACCTTGTCCATCGCCATGGAGATGAAAAAGGAACCACTTTCATCATTTGAATATCCATTACACCCCTGTGAGACAGCAGCACAGGTGAAAATCAGTACACATTTAACGAAAAATCAGAAAGAGAGAGTGCAACAGGTTCTAAATAATCATGCAGAGGTGTTAACAGACCGACCAGGACATACAAACCTATTGGAATATGATATGAAACTAATAGACTCCACACCTGTCTGTATGAAACCATATTCGATTCCGTTTGCTAAGGAAAGGCTTTGAAGGAAGAGATAGACTATCTGTTGAAGGAAGGAATTATTTCGCACAGTGAGTCTTCGTATAGTTCCGGTGTTGTACTCTTAAGGAAGCCCTCTGGAGAACATAGACTCTGTATAGATTACAGGAGACTGAATGCTATTACAGAAGGACAGGTGGATCCATTGCCGGATACAAATCAGCTGTTTGCCAGACTAAATAAAGCTAAATATTTCTCAAAAGTGGATCTGAGTAAAGGATACTATCAGATTCCAGTAAAGCCTGAGGTTAGACCATACCTAGCTTTTAGTACCTCAGAAGGACACTATGAGTTTAATAGATTGCCATTTGGATTGAAGAATGCGCCTAGTGTCTTCTCTAGAATGATGAGAAAATTATTGGATCCTCTGAATAATCCCTGTATAACAAATTTTATGGATGATATCCTTATAGCAACAGAAACATTTGAGGAACACATTGACTCTCTGAACATGCTGTTTGATCGACTTAGGGAGGCAAATTTAACAGCCCGACCAACCAAATGTTGCGTTGGATGTAAAGAGTTGGAATTTTTGGGACACACAGTTTATCAGGGAAACATGACCCCTGACCCAAAGAATTTAGAGAAACTACAGAAAGCCCCGAGACCACAAACCAAGAAGGACGTGAGATCCTTTGTCTCATTATGTGGTTTCTACCAGAAGTATATCAAAAACTTTAATTCCATATGTGCACCGTTAACTGAATTGACACGTAAAGGACATCCAGATCGCATTACATGGACACCACAATGTGAAATGACTTACCAAGAATTGAAGGAAAAGCTCACAAGTAAACCCATTTTGAAATTACCTGACTTAAGTCAAGAATTCATTGTAAGGACGGATGCAAGTAATATTGGGTTAGGTGCAACTCTACTACAGAAATCAGATGCATTGGATGGGGAATTAAGCCCAGTGGCATATGCTAGCAGAAAGTTGAATAAAGCTGAAATCAACTACTCAACTAGCGAAAAAGAATGTCTTGCAGTAATATGGGCGATAAAGAAATTCAATATTTATCTATATGGGAAGGCATTTAAGTTGCAAACAGACCACAAACCGTTATCGTTTCTGGCACAGGCTAGGCATGAGAACTCCAGGTTACTCCGATGGTCTTTACTTTTGGCTCCATATAATTTTAGCATTGAGTATATATCTGGAAAAAACCAATTTGGGAGCGGATTTTTTAAGCCGCCATCCGTGTGATGAGAATCACCGTAAACCCCAGAAATAATAATAAATTTCTCTATGTGTATATAGAATAAAGGACTGACATATAATGTCTGTTTTAAGAGGGGAGGTGTCGTGGAATATTCTAATCCACATATATAAATTATCTAGTAAATATAAAGCCTAATAAATACATATAATAAATAAAGGAAGAAGAATGGTAAAGAACAGTGCTGTCACAATGACAGTACTCGAAATCCCCTTTGTTTTATGCTTCGTCTGCAAATTGTAACGTTTCCACGTTAAATATAGGCCTTCTGCAACATACACGCGTTTCCCAAACACACAATAAAATGTGCTGCCTTTCTAAGAAAAACCTTGAAATATGCAAGTTGACCTAAATTTTAAATTCCATTCATGTCTTTTTCTACACTGCGTTACCAAAACGAACGATAAAGAGAGAGGGAGGGCTGAAAATCAGGAACGCAGGCAACACGCGTCGCGCGATACACAAATGCTGCCATCACGCGTGTAAGACTACATGCACTAATTTTTTTTTCAGACGGACAGTGATAAAATACACTACCCTTCCCAGACAGCACATCTTCGAAACAGGAGGTAGAAAATCCATATTTTGAACGCAGCCACTTAGCGCTTTTAAATTTGGATATTTGGGTTCCTTAGGGTTTGCTGACAAAGAATATGTAAAACGTTACGCAAATAGTCCAGGAATTAATAAATTATAACCAAAATAAAATAGTGGGGATGCCTGACAACACAAAATCATTTCTGCTCATACAATTTTTTTATAACGTGTTTGAAAAAAATTTTACGTTACAGAATTAGCCTACCATGTAAACTCCAAATTGATTGGAGCGCAACAAATGAAAGACGAACCACGATTGGTCGGACTATAAATACTATCTTGGTTGTTAGGGAGACGTAGAAAGGTAACATTTTTTCAAACACTTGTCGAAACGTGGCCTCATTGGCTAGACTTGCTGATATACTCACTTAGGAGCGTTAGTTCGATACCACTAGTGCAAATAATCTTGATAAAGCGACAGTGCGTTGAAGCCAGCTCACATTTTTGCTAAAATAAAAGCCTGGAACATAAGCAGATGGGAATTTGTGCCAGTAATTGTGCCAGAATTCATTGCTAATCAACGTATCTGTGTTTATTTCCATGAAATTGTGGTAAGCTTGAACCATTCAGTATCTTTTAATGAAAATTGAATGTAAATTGTTAATTTATGCCTGTATATATATATGTGTAAGTTCAGTAGCGAACGTGAGGTAAAGCCTATAATGCTCCAGCCTGAACAGAGGGTGTCGGAGAAAAGTAAAACGGCATGGAATGGCCAAATAGTACACTGACACCTGGATGATTGACTAGAAAGAAATAATGCTGGAATGGCAGAGGCGTGGTAACCATTAAGGAGGTAAATACTGGTATAAAGTATTTCAGATGAAGCTGACAGTTGGCCTAACGCTCTGAACTCAATGTTTGTGTTGTATTGTGTTCAGTGTAGAACTAGAGTATCAATTAGTTATGAAGTAGAAGGTATATCCTTCTTGTTTTCAGGGACCGTGGTCTTGATGGTACTGAGCAGCACCTGGTCAGAGCTTTGCTGAATCCAGAGTCGGACAGCATACTCCTTGGTTCAATTAGCTATCAGTGAGGTGTCTCCAGAGCCCAGAGGAGAATTCGAGCAGAGGAGTCCTTTCCTGCCGCCATCACTCAAGATAAGCTGATTTTGCCAGCTGAGCTCAACATTATGTCCCCTCATCTTGAAATGACTTTATAAAAATAACATTCAGAGGGGAATTTAATTGTCTTAATATCAGGAACTGAGAACATCTCCAATACTAGTTTCCTTAGGACAAACTATTGAAGTCATGATGACAAATACCAACAGAGCTTGAACAAAACAAAACCAGTATTACCTCATTTTACTACTACACAACTGACACACATAGGATATTTTTAATAAAATATGTCACTACAATATTCATATTAATCCATTCTGTACATAACTTGTAATGAAAATTGATTGTGATTCCTGGTTCCTTTGTAATTGAATCAGGACACATATTCATTCATATCAGCAATGAATACATATTGTTATTTGAAAAGTTAGCAGTGACTCCTTAAGATATCCTTTAGAGTGTTATATGTATGTGAGTGTCCCAGTGTTGTCAAGTGTAGTGGAATAAATTAAATTGTTTATCTGTCTGTTGTTGTTTTGACTTACACTTCATCCTATACATACCCTAGACACATAACGTAGTCATCACACTATTCCAGAATAATTCTGACTGAGATATATAGATATGTGGTAGCAAGTAAGGTTATCTATAATACACTACTCTTAATAGATATAGATACCTTCACAGCTGATCTCAGTCAGTACACTAAGTCCCATATAAATATTTATAACATCCCACCTCACCACACTGTCTACCCCCTTCCACTTTGTTTCACACAGTCCCAGAACCTCGATTTTATATTCCCTCATTTCTGCTGCTACTTGTGCCACTTTCCCTTGTTCGTTTAATGTCCGAACATTCCAGGTGCCAAATCTGGAAGTTCTCCTAGAAGAAAGAAGGTTAGTCAGTAACACAGACTCCTTTCGGCTTTCTCTGTGTTGCATCATACGCCTCCCTGCGAGAGGACCTTCCCCTGTCTTGGATGGCTGTGTTTTATTTTCCTTTTTTGACTTGAAGTTGTTTGTGGTTTAAATTTTTTTTTACAGGATGGGGTAACCAGCCCCATGCCCAACCCTCCTTAGTCGCTTTCTACGACATGCATGGAAGGGAACAGTGTTACTATTCTTTGCTCCCCTTTCGGGCCTCGGTAACACACGGGTGATGGAAGGATATGTCGATCGTATATAAGCGTTCATAGTTCAGTAAATTTGTGTTCTTAATTATCTTCATTTGATAATGAAGGATGGCGTGACAAAGAGTCTGCCACTACATTCTCCGAACCTGGAATGGACTCGATGGTGAATTGGAACGGTTGCAGAAGTATTGAAAATGTGGATAACTTCGGGTTCTTGTGATTGGCTCGTCTAAGCGCAGCTACCGACTTTTGGTCAGTTTATACCACAAACGGAGCGCCAAGTAGAAATTTCTCGAGTTTCTGTATTGACCAAACGACCGCTAACAATTCCTTGTCTATCACTGAATATTTCTGCTCTGAGTCCGTGAGTTTTCTTGATATAAATAGTGTTGGGTGGAGTACGCCTTCATGTTCCTGGAGCAGACTACCGCCTAATCCGTAATTGCTGGCATCTGTACGAAGAATGAACATTTTTAAATGTCTGGCAACTTTAAAATAGGTGGCCTGGAAAAGATGGTGAGTATTTGATTAAAAGTTTTGTCACAGCCTTCAGTCCACTTGACCTTCACAGGCATGCCTTTCCTCAAAAGGGAAGACAAGACAGCTGTGATGGATGATAAATTTGGTATGAACCTACTGTAGTATTGGACGAGACCTAGTAAACTTCTAACTTTTTTTTTGTTGAAAAGCAATTTGGATCTTAGTAGGTTTAGCAGTCAAATTATTAGATCTCTAAATCTCTAACAAGGAACTAAGTCCTGAAAAATGTTCCTCAAATGACGAACTGAATAAACAGATATCATCTGTGTATCTAATAATGTCTGGTCTATGAGATAAAATTTTTCGCATCATGCGAATAAACGTTGCCGGTGCGTTCATGAGCCCAAACGGCATGACATTCCACTGGTAAAGACCTTGTGGAGTCGAAAACGCAGTAAGATATTTGACTTGTTCTGTTAAGGGAATCTGCCAATATCCCTTAGTTAAATCTATTTTTGTGAAAATTTTTGCTGTCGATAGACGAGTAAGTAAGTCGTCAAGAAGTGGATGTGGTTCACTGTCAGCGACTGTCTGAGCATTCAATTTTCTATAGTCAACACATAGACGAATGTTGTTGTCTTTCTTTCTAACAATAACCAGAGGTGAAGAAAATGGAGAATTACTACTCTCTATGATGCCTAAAGTCAACATCTGTTTGAGTTCCTGAGTTGTCTTACTTTGATAATGTATTGGAACTGAATATGAATGTAAGCGGATAGGTGTATTATCTTTGAGTATTATGTCGTGACAAATAACTGATGTGGGACCAGGCAAATCAGTTAACACATCCAAAAACGACTTTAACAGATCAGCAATCTGACGATGCTGATGAGGTGTAACCGAAGGAGAAATGGAAACATCTCGCCAGGATTCTGTAGCCTGTAAAGCAGGTACAGGTAGAGACATATGTATTTCAGGAAAAGAAGATTCTTCTTCCTGAATTACAGATAGACTAGAATATTGGCAAGAACCAACTGATTTGGCATCTAGATCATGGAAAAGAGATTGTAAGTGTTCAGGGCGAGTGTGAAACTCCTTAAGCATATTTATGTGGTATATTTTCTTATGACCCTTAATGTCTAAAACATAGTAAACGTCAGAAATTCTGTCTAAAACTTTGTAAGGACCATTCCATGCAATTAATAGCTTATTTTCTTTGCGTGGAAGTAATACGAAAGCCTCATCACCTGGAAATAGCTGGCGTAAGCGTCTATTCTTATTCTGAAATAATCTCACTTAGCAGCCTCTGATGAAGCTGTCGCCAACTGGCAAGCGTCTACAATTTTTTTACGCAAGTTGATGACGTACTCGTATGATGACTGGGTTTCCTGGGTCATCTCAGATCGTGACATAAAAGTCATAGACATGTCACTGGTGGAGTGATTACTCACTGGCAAATGATCACAGTCATGAGCAAAAACCATGGTCATTGTGGTGAAGTGGGATGTTATAAATATTTATAGGGGACTTAGTGTACTGACTGAGATCAGCTGTGAAGGTATCTATATCTAATAAGAGTAGTGTATTATAGATAACCTTACTTGCTGCCACATATATATATATCTCAGTCAGAATTATTCTGGAATAGTGTGATGACTACGTTGTATGTCTAGGGTATGTGTATGATGAAGTGTAAGTCATAACAACAACAGACAGATAAACAATTTAATTTATTCCACCACACTTGACAACACTGTGACACTCACATACATAAAACACTCTACAAGGATATCTTAAAGGAGTCACTGATAACTTTTCAAATAACAATATGTATTCATTTCTGTCATGAATGAATATGTGTCATGATTCAAATACAAAGGGAACCAGGAATCACAATCAATTTTAATTACAAGTTATATGTACAGAATTTATCAATATGAATATTGTAGTGACATATATTATTAAAAGTATCCTATGTGTGTCAGTTGTGTAGTAGTAATATGAGGTAATACTGGTTTTGTTTTGTTCAAGCTCTGTTGGTATTTGTCATCATGACTTCAATAGTTTGTCTTTATTGGAACTAGTATTGGAGATGTTCTCAGTTCCTGATATTAAAACAATTTACTTCCCCTCTTAAGTTTATGTTACAATGTTATTTTAAGATGGGGGTACATAATTTTGAGCTCAGCTGGCCACATCAGCTTATCTTGCGTGATGGCGGCAGGAAAGGACTCCTCTGCTCGATTTCTCCCCTGTGCTCTTGAGACACCTCACTGATAGCTAAATGGACCAAGGAGTATGCTGTCCGACTCTGGATTCAGCAAAGCTCTGACCAGGTGCTGCTCAATACCATCAAGACCACGGTCCCTGAAAACAAGAAGGATGTACCTTCTACTTCATAACTAATTGATACTCTAGTTCTACACTGAGCACAATACACCACAAACATTGAGTTCAGAGCGTTAGGCCAACTGTCAGCTTCATCTGAAATACTTTATACCAGTATTAACCTCCTTAATGGTTACTACGCCTCTGCACTTCCAGCATTATTTCTTTCTAGTCAATCATCTAGGTGTCAGTGTACTGTTTGGCCATTCCATGCCGTTTTACTTTCCTCCGACACCTTCTGTTCAGCCTGGAGCATTATAGGCTTTACATCATGTTTGCTACTGAACTACACATATATACAGGCATAAATTAACAATTCACATTCAATTTTCATTAAAAGATACTGAATGTTTCAAGCTTACCACAATTCATAGAATAAAACACAGATACGTTGACTAGCAATGAATTCTGGCACAATTACTGGCACAAATTCCCATCTGCTTATGTTCCAGGCTTTTATTTAGCAAAAATATGAGCTGGCTTCAACGCACTGTTGCTTTATCAAGCTTATTTGAACTAGTGGTCTCGAACTAACGCTCCTAAGTGATTATATCAGCGAGTCTGGCCAATGGAGCCACGTTTCGACAAGTGTTTGAAAAAATGTTACCTTCCTACGTCTCCCCTAACAACCAAAGATAGTATTTATAGTCCGACCAATCGTGTTTAGTCTTATATTTGTTGCGCTCCAATCAATTTGGAGTTTACATGGTAAGCTATTTCCGTACGTAAGGTTTTTTCAAACACGTTATAAAAAAATTTTATGAGCAGAAATGATTTCATGCTGTCAGGCATCCCCACTATTTTATTTTGGTTATAACTTGTTAATTCCTAGACTATTTGCGTAACGTTTTACATATTCTTTGTCAGCAAGCCCTAAGGAACCCAAATATACAAATTTAAAAGAGCTAAGTGGCTGCGTTCAAAATATGCAATTTCTTCTACCTCCTGTTTCGAAGATGTGCTGTCTGGGTACTGTAATGTTTTCAAACGTAAACCCATCTATTGTCATCTTTTCTAATAAGAGTTTTTCAGGATTTAAAAACCTAACTCTGGGAAGAGTAGTGAATTTATCACTGTCCGTCCGAAAAAGTTAGTGCATGTGGCCTTACACGCGTGATAGTAGTAAGTGTTTATCGCGTTACGCTTGTTGGGGTGGCATTAATAGCGAGACGCGTGTTCAATTTTGCATGCGTTCCTGATTTTCAGCCCTCCCTTCTCTCTATCCTTTAGTCCATCTGTCTTTAGTTACGCCGTGTATAAAATGGAATGAATGAAATATTAAAATTAGGTCATTGATCAGCTTGGTATCTCAATGTTTTTGCAAGAAATACAGCACACGTTTCATTGAAGAACGCGGGTAATAATACAGTAGGCTTTTACTATCAACGTGAAAGCGTTACAATTTGCCGACGAAGTAGAAAACAAGGGGGATTTCGTGTACATTCTTTGTGACAGCACTGTTATTTTACCATTGCTCTTTTCTTTATTAGAATTTATTTGTTAGGCTTTATATTTACCTGATAATTTATATATGTGGATTAGAATATTTCATGACACCTCCCCTCTTAAAACAGACATTATATGTCAGTCCTTTATTCTATATACACATAGATAAATGTAAGTCAACTTGACTTTACTCTGCTGTGGTGCTATCATGGTTTTATGTAGTTGGGTCCATTCAGAGTAGGCACTACTCATGAAATCTGCCTCAGACTTCTACAACCAATAATATATTTCGGTTATGTTACTGAACAGCCGCAAGTGTGAGTGCTTGTCTTAATGCTGCTTCGCAACCCGTATTCACCATTTCTCTTCTCTGAGTCTGCGCAATGACATGTCCAGAGAACATTATATTTCCCTCAAAATGTACGTTATGAGGAGATAACATATACCTGGTGATAGCAGAGTTTTCGTAGTGGATCCCATAATCTTCTTATTATCCTGTATGAAACATTCGGAATATCCTCAATCAAAGAGGCAACTCAGGGATTCGTTACGTTCCTCCGAAATGTTTACATCCAACAATTTTCTCATCATTCTAGAGAAGACACTAGGCGCATTCTTCAATCCAAATGGCAATCTATTAAACTCATAGTGTCCTTCTGAGGTACTAAAAGCTAGGTATGGTCTAACCTCAGGCTTTACTGGAATCTGATAGTATCCTTTACTCAGATCCACTTTTGAGAAATATTTAGCTTTATTTAGTCTGGCAAACAGCTGATTTGTATCCGGCAATGGATCCACCTGTCCTTCTGTAATAGCATTCAGTCTCCTGTAATCTATACAGAGTCTATGTTCTCCAGAGGGCTTCCTTAAGAGTACAACACCGGAACTATATGAGGATTCACTGTGTGAAATAATTCCCTCCTTCAATAGATAGTCTATCTCTTCCTTCAAAGCTTTCTCCTTAGCAAACGGAATCGAATATGGTTTCATACAGACAGGTGTGGGGTCTATCAGTTTCATATCATATTCCAATAGGTTTGTATGCCCTGGTCGGTCTGTTAACACCTCTGCATGATTATTTAGAACCTGTTGCACTCTCTCTTTCTGAGTTTTCGTTAAATGTGTACTGATTTTTACCTGTGCTGCTGTCTCACAGGGGTGTAATGGATACTCAAATGATGAAAGTGGTTCCTTTTTCATCTCCATGGCGATGGACAAGGTCAACAAGTGTGTCTCCTCCTGATGTTCTCTTTCCAAATATTTCTTCAGGAGATTCACATGATAGATTTTTTCTTTCCCCTTCTTATCTATCTTATAATTTGTTCTAGATACCTTCTCTAAAACTGTATATGGACCCTGCCATCCAATTTGTAACTTATTCTGACTCCCGGGCAAAAGAAGCAGTACTTTCTCTCCCACAGCCAAATTTCTGTCTTTCGCCTTCCTGTTATAATAGGCAGCATGTTTCTTCCTGGCTTGTTTCAAATTTTTATTGGCAAGTTTCCAGCCAGTTTTTAAACGAGTGGTCAGCTCATTCACATATTGGTATGAAGATGTAATGTTTTCCTCTGCCTTTTCATCAGTCCACGTTCTTAACAAAGCTACATATGGACCTTTAATTGTGTGGACCTATTTGTCCATGCACCGGTATGGTCTCTTCCACTCGAAGCTTTATAGTGATGATTTTTCCTCCCAGAATTATCATGCACAAAACGACCGCTACCAATTTTTCTCTTGGGGCTGTCTCCCCACTTAAAATTCTTGATGAGAGATTTCCTCCCTACATCCTCTTCCTCCAGTTTGTTTAAGTCCGATTGAGGGATTGTCGGCTTATCCTGGGGTAAGACATCTTTTTGCACTCTCTGCATAGTGGCCATTGTAAAACAGTTAAGTGAAGCTTGTCCGTGAAAAGGGGCTTCCCATTCCATTTGGTCCACTTTATCAAATCTATTTTTCCTTTTATTATCAGGCCTAATTTTGCCCCGAGGCGTGTCCAGGTCCTGATCCATGTTCCCACTTGTGGGTGTTCCCTCATGTGCTATGCTACACCTTTCTACAAAATTCTCAATGTCCCATCTTGCTTTGGGCCAATAATAATTGTGAGCCACCTTTTGAATGATGGTACCTATCTTCTCATGGTCCCCATCTGGTTTCACATGTAGGCTCCTTATTAAGTCTGCCCTATATCTTTTAGGAAGTACCAGCTGTCCCTGACCTTTGGATCTAGCTCCAGTCTTCCTATACATCAACTTGTTTTTCATGTAAAAATCTCCTTTGCCTGGAGTTGTATGACAAGTTGACAATTTTCTGAAACAAGGCTTGAGTGTTTTATCCCCAGCCTGTGCCTTCCTCATCTCTTCTGGAGTGGTATCCAACATAATATCCTCCTCCTGTCTTGAGGTCGACCTGACCTGAAGGGTTGCCATATACACAGGTTTCCTTCTGCAACGGTCAGTGTCATGATTGTCCATCTGACAATTCTTACACCACCTTTTTCCTTGGTTGAAAGATTTTCTTTCATCATATTTCCTTTCATCGAATTGTGGGAATTTATTTTTATTTTCATACCGTGGCCTATCAAACTGGTGCTTACTTTTGTTTTGATCTCTAGGATCAAATTGATTAAAGTTCTGTGGTGCCCTAAAGTTATCCACTTGTTTCTTTTTATTACCTGTTACCTCTGCTTGAGCTGCTTGATACCTTTCAGCAACATTTAGCAACTCACCCAGCCTCTCTGCACCTTGTTCCATGAGAAACTTTCTCAGGTCTGGAGCCATGGACTCTCTTAATTGCTCTATAAGGACCATTTCCTTAAGATCTTGGGTTTTCCCCAGAGAAGTCCATTTCTCCAAGTATGTCTCTATTCGTGCAGAAAACTTGTGATAGGTTTCACCTGACAGTAGTTTAGCATTCCTAAATTTTTTCCTATAGAATTCTGCATTCTTTTCATATCTTAACAAAAGAGCCTGCTTTAGCATGTCATAATTTTCCTGATCACCTCTGCTCATTTTTGCAAAAAACTTCATAAGCTGCCCCACGAAGTCCCTGAGATAACTTTAAGCTCCACCTTTCTCTCTCTAACCCATACGTGGTAGCTAATAGTTCATACCTATTTAGATAGCTCTCTATATCATCGTCTTTCTCAACAAAATGATCTAAATGGAAATTCATAGCTGAGGTTGAGGCTCCTTGGCTAGCAGTGGCATCAGAGGCAAAGGGACTGGCACCATTTTCAGGAGCATGGCCCTGAAACTCAAACTCCCTTAGTCGTAACTCATGTTCCCTTTGTAATCTCTTATCTTCTGCTTCCCTTTCTGCAGCTAATCTCTTGTCTTCCCTTTCTGCAGTCAATCTTCTTTCTTCTGCTTCCAATTTCTTAGCCTCAGCCTCAATCTGCAACCTCTTAGTCTCAGCCTCAGCCTCAAATTGTAACTTCTTAATTTCCCTTTCAGCCTCTAACTTTCTTTCGGCTTCAAACCTTCTTTCTTCGCGTTCAATAAATTTGTCACATTCCGTAGTGACATAGGCAACCATAACTTGCCCATCTAATCCTAACTCTTTTGCAGTCTGAACCGCAGCAGATCGAAATTTGGCCAGGTCCGCCATTGTCTATCAGGTAAATTTATACAATGTCTAACCAACAATTCAGTCTCTAAATATATATCTAATGGACAACACAGGCACCGTGAGCTCAACCTTATTTAATTCCACCCAAGGATACCTTTTAATTCTTATATTCCCTGAAGTGAATTACCCCCAATATTTTTAATAGGGAAAGATTCAAAATCCCAAGAGCGAGACCCCAATATATGTGGTGAAGTGGGATGTTATAAATATTTATAGGGGACTTAGTGTACTGACTGAGATCAGCTGTGAAGGTATCTATATCTAATAAGAGTAGTGTATTATAGATAACCTTACTTGCTGCCACATATATATATATCTCAGTCAGAATTATTCTGGAATAGTGTGATGACTACGTTGTATGTCTAGGGTATGTGTATGATGAAGTGTAAGTCATAACAACAACAGACAGATAAACAATTTAATTTATTCCACCACACTTGACAACACTGTGACACTCACATACATAAAACACTCTACAAGGATATCTTAAAGGAGTCACTGATAACTTTTCAAATAACAATATGTATTCATTTCTGTCATGAATGAATATGTGTCCTGATTCAAATACAAAGGGAACCAGGAATCACAATCAATTTTAATTACAAGTTATATGTACAGAATTTATCAATATGAATATTGTAGTGACATATATTATTAAAAGTATCCTATGTGTGTCAGTTGTGTAGTAGTAATATGAGGTAATACTGGTTTTGTTTTGTTCAAGCTCTGTTGGTATTTGTCATCATGACTTCAATAGTTTGTCTTTATTGGAACTAGTATTGGAGATGTTCTCAGTTCCTGATATTAAAACAATTTACTTCCCCTCTTAAGTTTATGTTACAATGTTATTTTAAGATGGGGGTACATAATTTTGAGCTCAGCTGGCCACATCAGCTTATCTTGCGTGATGGCGGCAGGAAAGGACTCCTCTGCTCGATTTCTCCCCTGTGCTCTGGAGACACCTCACTGATAGCTAAATGGACCAAGGAGTATGCTGTCCGACTCTGGATTCAGCAAAGCTCTGACCAGGTGCTGCTCAATACCATCAAGACCACGGTCCCTGAAAACAAGAAGGATGTACCTTCTACTTCATAACTAATTGATACTCTAGTTTTTACACTGAGCACAATACACCACAAACATTGAGTTCAGAGCGTTAGGCCAACTGTCAGCTTCATCTGAAATACTTTATACCAGTATTAACCTCCTTAATGGTTACTACGCCTCTGCACTTCCAGCATTATTTCTTTCTAGTCAATCATCTAGGTGTCAGTGTACTGTTTGGCCATTCCATGCCGTTTTACTTTCCTCCGACACCTTCTGTTCAGGCTGGAGCATTATAGGCTTTACATCATGTTTGCTACTGAACTACACATATATACAGGCATAAATTAACAATTCACATTCAATTTTCATTAAAAGATACTGAATGTTTCAAGCTTACCACAATTCATAGAATAAAACACAGATACGTTGACTAGCAATGAATTCTGGCACAATTACTGGCACAAATTCCCATCTGCTTATGTTCCAGGCTTTTATTTAGCAAAAATATGAGCTGGCTTCAACGCACTGTTGCTTTATCAAGCTTATTTGAACTAGTGGTCTCGAACTAACGCTCCTAAGTGATTATATCAGCGAGTCTGGCCAATGGAGCCACGTTTCGACAAGTGTTTGAAAAAATGTTACCTTCCTACGTCTCCCCTAACAACCAAAGATAGTATTTATAGTCCGACCAATCGTGTTTAGTCTTATATTTGTTGCGCTCCAATCAATTTGGAGTTTACATGGAAGGCTATTTCCGTACGTAAGGTTTTTTCAAACACGTTATAAAAAAATTTTATGAGCAGAAATGATTTCATGCTGTCAGGCATCCCCACTATTTTATTTTGGTTATAACTTGTTAATTCCTAGACTATTTGCGTAACGTTTTACATATTCTTTGTCAGCAAGCCCTAAGGAACCCAAATATACAAATTTAAAAGAGCTAAGTGGCTGCGTTCAAAATATGCAATTTCTTCTACCTCCTGTTTCGAAGATGTGCTGTCTGGGTACTGTAATGTTTTCAAACGTAAACCCATCTATTGTCATCTTTTCTAATAAGAGTTTTTTCAGGATTTAAAAACCTAACTCTGGGAAGGGTAGTGAATTTATCACTGTCCGTCCGAAAAAGTTAGTGCATGTGGCCTTACACGCGTGATAGTAGTAATTGTGTGTATCGCGTTACGCTTGTTGGGGTGGCATTAATAGCGAGACGCGTGTTCAATTTTGCATGCGTTCCTGATTTTCAGCCCTCCCTTCTCTCTATCCTTTAGTCCATCTGTCTTTAGTTACGCCGTGTATAAAATGGAATGAATGAAATATTAAAATTAGGTCATTGATCAGCTTGGTATCTCAATG
Source organism: Oreohelix idahoensis (assembly GCA_024509875.1). Classification (NCBI taxonomy): domain Eukaryota; kingdom Metazoa; phylum Mollusca; class Gastropoda; order Stylommatophora; family Oreohelicidae; genus Oreohelix; species Oreohelix idahoensis. The sequence continues at coordinate 5,253 of JAMPIV010020795.1, read as the reverse complement.
TTTTTGCAAGAAATACAGCACACGTTTCATTGAAGAACGCGGGTAATAATACAGTAGGCTTTTACTATCAACGTGAAAGCGTTACAATTTGCCGACGAAGTAGAAAACAAGGGGGATTTCGTGTACATTCTTTGTGACAGCACTGTTATTTTACCATTGCTCTTTTCTTTATTAGAATTTATTTGTTAGGCTTTATATTTACCTGATAATTTATATATGTGGATTAGAATATTTCATGACAGTCATGAAAAGAAAAATGATCAGTAAGGCCACAAATAAATTGTGAAGGCCACGTAGGTAGTTAAAAGTACCTAGTCGTTTAATAACATGTCACGTACACTGTTAAAAATAAACCAGTGATAAGAAACGACGTAGAAAAGAAAAAATTTGTAGGACGAGTTGTAACATTGACATTGTTGGAAATACATAAAGATACATCATAAGATGTAGTAACAACATTGTCAAGTTTATTGACAATTGCTGTACATTTTGTATTCGGGCCCTCAACGAAGGACAAATCAGATATGATTTTGTTATTGAAATTCTTATCATGATGGGTATATTCGTCGTCCTCATCATTTTCTGGAATGGTACTAAGACCAAAATTAGAAAATACTGTGCCAACTGCGGCTAATTTGCTGGCACGTAATCGAGCCATAGCAATGACCGAGTTATTAGTGCAATAGTGTCGCCGTTCCCAATCCTCAATTTCCTTTGGAGAGCAATCCTTGCTACCATGGATGCGTCCCAACATAAGATCAGCGACTGGATTTGCAACATGCAAACCTTGACATTACCTGTAAAAAAACGGGTGTTAACAACATTTATTATGGCAGTGGGGTAGTACTCGATTAGTACCCCCAAAAGTAATACATTTAAACAAATTCATTAGTGGAGCAACTAGGAACGGACTAATGATTGCCTAATGCCGATGTAGTTTGACCCGGAATCTCTCAACAACACGGATACCACTGTCCCGTTGACCAATCCTCTATTGAAGGTCAAGGTGCCGGTACCGTCGTTTGCAGCGAGACTAACTGCCCGGGATAGGATGTACCCACGTCAACACAGTTGGGTTGTCATTCTGCAAAATAGTTAAGCATTTTTGGCAACGATTTGCCACATCAACATAAACTGCATAACAAGAAATGATGAATGAACCAAATTGGTATGGTCTTGATTACACGGGGGTGTACTGCTAGTCAATGCCGCCCCTGCGCTGTGCTCAAACCGTTGTGGTCACGTGAATGAGACCGTTTGTCGGTGACGATCACCAGAATTATTTAGTTGTCTACCATTATAACTGTTGTTTCTGGATCTATAATTTTGATTATTATTATTCCAGTTATTACCATTGTTATTCGGATTGAAGTTATATGGTTTTTTCCAGTTTGAATTTTGGTGAACGTTGTTGTTATTTCTGTATTGAGGTGACTGATGCCTGAATTGCTGTCTACTTCGGTTGAAATTATCATTATCGTTGTAATTATTTTGTTTATAATATTTATTGGCATTATATCTCTTATAGGTAAAATTTCTATCAAGGCTTTGAGCTCTTGATCTATTATTACCATGCAATGTATCAGCAGAAGCTACTGGTAAAGCTTCACTCAAGTGAGAATTAGCTATGTCGTGGAATATTCTAATCCACATATATAAATTATAAGGTAAATATAAAGCCTAACAAATAAATTCTAATAAAGAAAAGAGCAATGGTAAAATAACAGTGCTGTCACAAGGAATGTACTCGAAATCCCCCTTGTTTTCTGCTTCGTCTGCAAATTGTAACGCTTTCACGTTGATAGTAAAAGCCTACTATATTATTACCCGCTTTCTTCAATGAAACGTGTGCTGTATTTCTTGGAAAAACATTGAGATACCAAGCTGATCAATGACCTAATTTAAATATTTCATTCATTCCATTTTATACACGGCGTAACTAAAGACAGATGGACTAAAGGATAGAGAGAAGGGAGAGGCATAAAGCCGAACACGTGCAACACAAAACACGCGTCGCGCGATACACCATTACTACTATCACGCGTGTAAGGCCACATGCACTAACTTTTTCAGACGGACAGTGATAAATTCACTACCCTTCCCAGAGTTAGGTTTTAAAAAACCTGGGAAACGCTTATTAGAAAAGATAACATTATATGGGTTTACGTTTGAAAACATTACAGTACCCAGACAGCACATCTTCGAAACAGGAGGTAGAAGAAATTGCATATTTTGAACGCAGCCACTTAGCTCTATTAAATATATATATTTGGGTTCCTTAGGGTTTGCTGACAAAGAATATGTACAACGTTATGCAAATAGTCTAGGAATTAACAAGTTATAGCCAAAATAAAATGATGGTGCTGTCAGACAACACCCAAAATCAGAATCGCTCAGTGGTAGATTTTTTTACACCACCATTGTACGGGAAATGGGCCACAAGTTACATTTGAACTGATTGGCTGGAATGATATGTAAGGCTAAACACGATTAGTCGGACTATAAATACTATCTTTGGTTGTTAGGGGAGACGTAGGAAGTTAAAATTTTTTCAAACACTTGTCGAAACGTGGCTCCATTGGCCAGACTCGCTGATATACTCACTTAGGAGCGTTAGTTCGAGACCACTAGTCAAATAAGCTTGATAAAGCAACAGTGCGTTGAAGCCAGCTCATATTTTTGCTAAATAAAAGCCTGGAACATAAGCAGATGGGAATTTGTGCCAGTGTTTGTGCCAGAATTCATTGCTAATCAACGTATCTGTGTTTGTTTCCATGAATTGTGGTAAGCTTGAAACATTCAGTATCTTTTAATGAAAATTGAATGTGAATTGTTAATTTATGCCTGTATATATGTGTAGTTCAGTAGCAAACATGATGTAAAGCCTATAATGCTCCAGCCTGAACAGAAGGTGTCGGAGGAAAGTAAAACTGCATGGAATGGCCAAACAGTACACTGACACCTAGATTATTGATTAGACAGAAATAATGCTGGAAGTGCAGAGGCGTAGTAACCATTAAGGAGGTTAATACTGGTATAAAGTATTTCAGATGAAGCTGACAGTTGGCCTAACGCTCTGAACTCAATGTTTGTGATGTATTGTGCTCAGTGTAAAAAGAGAGTATAATTTAGTTATGAAGTAGAAGGTACATCCTTCTTGTTTTCAGGGACCGTGGTCTTGATGGTATTGAGCAGCACCTGGTCAGAGCTTTGCTGAATCCAGAGTCGGACAGCATACTCCTTGGTCCATTTAGCTATCAGTGAGGTGTCTCCAGAGCCCAGGGGAGAAATCGAGCAGAGGAGTCTTTTCCTGCCGCCATCACGCAAGATAAGCTGATGTGGCCAGCTGAGCTCAAAATTATGTACCCCCATCTTAAAATAACATTGTAACATAAACTTAAGAGGGGAAGTAAATTGTTTTAATATCAGGAACTGAGAACATCTCCAATACTAGTTCAAATAAAGACAAACTATTGAAGTCATGATGACAAATACCAACAGAGCTTGAACAAAACAAAACCAGTATTACCTCATATTACTACTACACAACTGACACACATAGGATACTTTTAATAATATATGTCACTACAATATTCATATTGAGAAATTCTGTACATATAACTTGTAAGTAAAATTGATTGTGATTCCTGGTTCCCTTTGTATTTGAATCATAACAGCAATGAATACATATTGTTATTTGAAAAGTTATCAGTGACTCCTTTAAGATATCCTTTAGAGTGTTATATGTATGTGAGTGTCACAGTGTTGTCAAGTGTGGTGGAATAAATTAAATTGTTTATCTGTCTGTTGTTGTTATGACTTACACTTCATCATACACATACCCTAGACATATAACGTAGTCATCACACTATTCCAGAATAATTCTGACTGAGGTATACATATGTGGCAGCAAGTAAGGTTATATATAATACACTACTCTTATTAGATATATATACCTTCACAGCTGATCTCAGTCAGTACACTAAGTCCCCTATAAATATTTATAACATCTCACTTCACCACATATATTGGGGTCTCGCTCTTGGGATTTTGAATCTTTCCCTATTAAAAATATTGGGGGTAATTCACTTCAGGGAATATAAGAATTAAAAGGTATCCTTGGTGGAATTAAATAAGGTTGAGCTCACGGTGCCTGTGTTGTCCATTAGATATATATTTAGAGATTAAATTGTTGGTTAGACATTGTATAAACTTACCTGATAGACAATGGCGGACCTGGCCAAGTTTCGATCTGCTGCTGTTCAGACTGCAAAGGAGTTAGGATTAGATGGGCAAGTTATGGTTGCCTATGTCACTACGGAATGTGACAAATTTATTGAACGCGAAGAAAGAAGGTTTGAAGCCGAAAGAAAGTGAGAGGCTGAAAGGGAAATTAAGAGGTTGCAGATTGAGGCTGAGGCTAAGAAATTGGAGGCAGAAAGAGAAGACATAAGATTGGCTGCAGAAAGGGAAGAGAAGAAATTAGCTGCAGAAAGGGAAGCAGAAGAAAGAAGATTGACTGCAGAAAGGGAAGCAGAAGAAAGAAGATTGACTGCAGAAAGGGAAGCAGAAAAGGAGGAGAAGAGATTACAAAGGGAACATGAGTTACGACTAAGGGAGTTTGAGTTTCAGGGCCATGCTCCTGAAAATGGTGCCAGTCCCTTTGCCTCTGATGCCACTGCTAGCCAAGGAGCCTCAACCTCAGCTATGAATTTTCATTTGGAGCATTTTGTTGAGAAAGACGCTGATATAGAAATGGACATGGTAGCAACCAAGACGATTCGTCAAGCTAAAATGCCTCCCTACAGACCAAGTAGAACAGTCCCAACTAAGATGGTTTGGCCATGTCTGCTGAATGGGAGAAGATCGGCTACCACGACAAGCTATAGGGAAACGATGAGCAAGGATCCAGACCGAGGACGACGAGTCGCTGGGGGACAAAACATTAGACAATTTTGAAGACCGAGGACTAGAATGGAATCAGGCCAGGAGAAGAAGCCGATAGAATAGTTGGCGCTCTCTCTTCAAACTCTACACCTCAGTAGAAGGGGAAGATAGTAAGTAAGTAAGAAGTAAAGCAGGCTCTTATGTTAAGATATGAAAGAATGAGATTTTATAGGAAAAAATTTAGGAATGCTAAACTCTGTAGGTGAAACTTTCAACATTTCCTGCACGATTAGAGACCTACTTATGAAATGGACTTCTCCGGGAGAAACCCAAGATCTTAGGAAATGGGCCTATATAGGCAATTAG
>JAMPIV010020794.1:0-22187 GCA_024509875.1 Oreohelix idahoensis | reverse complement strand
ATGGAAGATTCATTGAGAATCTGTCCTCCATTATGGCACCACTTTCAACGTTATTGAAAAAGGTTCTCCTAATATGGTGCGTTGGTCCCAAGAATGCCAATCTTCATTGGATCAGGTTAAGAATTTGTTCTCATCTCATCCTATCTTAAGACTACCAACGATTGATAAGACTTTTGTCCTTCGTAGTGATGCCTCTTCCACTGGGATTGGAGCGGCACTAATGCAGGAATATTCAGGAACTCTGCATCCTGTAATGTATATTTCTAGGAAGCTAATGCGGCAGAAAGGAATTACTCGGTTTTGGACCGTGAATTGTTGGCTATGGTTTGGTCCATTCTTAAGCTACAAAGGTTCCTTCTGGGCGCGCATTTCTTTATGGAAACCGACCAAAAAGCTCTTACGGCTATGCAAAGTAAGGATTTGAAGAGCTCGAGATCTACTCGTTATGCTATTGCTCTTCAGCCTTTCCATTTCACGGTGCGAGCTATCCGTGGTTCGGATAATGTGATGGCGGACATATTGTCTAGATGCCCACATGATTTCAGTTAAATCTTGTGTCCTAGTTTTTCCTGATATACTTTCAGACTTAGGTCTGTCCTTAATATCATAATATGTTGTAATACAAATGTATTTGGATGATGTTTAGATAATTTAACAAATTTCATTTTGTCCATCCATCAGTGATATGTTGCTAAAATAGCATTGACATTTGTATATTGCTATGATTATATTATTTAGTAATGTTTGATATATGATTGGTATTGCCAGCAACTTAGGTTTCTTGAATGGTATCCCTTAGTTTGTTTGGCTTAAAGGAAATATTTTCTCCTATGTTGAGAGATGATTTGTATTCTCTTCAGACGCCTTATTTATGCGTCTATTGTACCTGATATTAGGTTCAGTTTTTGCATGAGCACAGAAGTGATACTGGTGCTATCTTGCTCATGGACATATTAAAAAAAAAAAAAAAATTCATTTTTTTTTTAACAGGGGGGTGGTAGTAATGTTGCTGTCATTTTCGACGGAGTCATCTGTCAAGTTATTTGCCTATGTTTTATCATAAGTATAATTGTGTCTTTACCTGCGATGTCAGGTTGATTAGGGGTTGTCTTCCCTTGTTTATTCATTCATTGTGTTTTGACCTTTAGGGTCAAAGGTTGACAGTTCGGGCGTAGGCCTATGGGAAGGTTTTTTTAAGCGGGAGAGAGATATACTTCCGGCGAGCCGGAAGGTCCTGTTTTTTCTGAAGGGACCAAGAGTCCATTGTTTTTCGGGGAGAATCTTCGAAGTAACTGCTATGGCAGTTTTCCCCAGTGAATCTCTGTGCGTCGGGATGACGACAGAATTCCTTGTTATGTTCTGAGGATTCATTTTCCAGGTAATACCGACCTTTATGCATTATTACGCTTTTCGGTGGCAGAACATGTAAAAGGATTACTTAGTGTGAACTGCAGCTCACCGATCCTATATATTACAGAACTTATATATTTGTGCTCGAGGTAGCCATCCAAGACTGTTAGTCTTTATATTGTCCAGAAATCCAGTGACGAAGATATATTGTGGGAACCGCAGATTGGCGGGATTTATGTCTACAATAAGCATTACTGCAGGGTTGATGATAACCTATTTAACAGAAGTACACAGCCGACGTCAGAACGAGGCCTGTGTTTTCGGCTATTCTACTACAGCCTGATAATGTGCAATTGGCGGGGAATGCCAAGTTGCACCTAGGTGTCAAAGTGACTAAGGCATCTGACGCGTTTAGTCAGAGAGGCCAAGGGCGACGCTACGAACTGTCATTATTGAAGAACTTTGCTATTGACCATGCACGTCTATTCCGATGTTTACCTTTTTGAATGCCAAATGTATACCTATCGATTTCCGGTCAGCATGACCTTGTTACACTGACTGTTCCTGTTGATACTATGTGTGTTCTCGTCAATAAATGTCTTGAAACATGCCTGCAGTGTCCAAGCATCCTTGACTACTGCATGTGAGAGTATGGGTTGCAGGGTCTTCATATATACGAGCCTAAACACATTCGCGCCTTCATTCGCACCCACACTCAGTTCATCATACGCTCGCACTACACATCTAACAACAAGTATACTGTCTTGGGCCAGTGATCACCTCAACAAGAGAAAAAGACAGTTACACCAATTATGTGTTATTCCATCACCTGTGTTTTTGTTCTCCCTTCTCCACTCCCTTTAACATATCCTCATCCTCCCTCCTCCTTCCCTTCACACACAACGTTAGATCTGAGGGACTCCACCCAATATTTTTATCTTAAGTACGAGTACATGTGAGAGAATGTGTGCAAGTTTAAAAATGTTCATCCTCCCTTTTGTCATGTCCGCAGAGAGAAGCCTACCTTTATATTATTATTATTTTATTTTCTATGTATCTATTATCATTATTAAAAGAAGTACCTCAGAACAAATCTTCAATATTAGATTACTGATCGAAAAACATCTCCAGCATCAACATGATTTATACCATAACTTCATCGATTTCACAAAAGCCTTCGATCGAGTCTGGCATGAAGGCTTATGGCAGTGCTGTTTTTGCAAGCAACGACATTGGAGAATTTTTCAAAACAACTGTAGGAGTTCGCCAGGGATGTATCCTGTCACCAGTGCTCTTTAATATATATCTAGAACATATTATGGAGGAGGCTCTCTACGATTATAAATCAACCATATCGATTGGAGTCCGACCTCTGTGTAATCTACGTTTTGCTGATGATATTGATCTGATAGCTGGAACAGAATCAGAACTTCAAGACCTTACCTCTAGACTAGAGAAAGTAACAAGAACGTATGGGATGGAAATTAATATAGAAAAAAGAAAGATATTGGTGAATAGCCATAAGAAACATGTTCCGACCAACATTACGTTAAATGGGCAAACGTTAGAAGAAGTTAACACCTTTAAATATCTCAGGTCCACTATATGTAGTGATGGAAGATCAAGTAAGGAAATCAAGACAAGACTTGAGATGGCCTCAGCTGCCATGACAAGGTTGAATGTGATCTGGAAAAGTAACTTCAGTTTTCCTGTGAAGATCAAATTATACAAATCACTTATATTATCTATTCTCTTGTATGGGTGTGAGGGCTGGACACTCACTGCAGATACGGAGCGAATGATTCAGGCTTTCGAGTATAAATGTTACAGACGAATTTTACAAATGCCTATGTTAGAGAGAAGATAAACACCTATACAGGCCACTAAGAACCACTTTTGTCAATAGTGAAACGTCGAAAGCTTGCCTGGTTTGAACATGTAGCTCGTCATGACTCCCTTTCGAAAACGATCCTCCAGGGAACAGTCGAAGGTACACGGAGAAGAGGAAGGCAAAGAAAATCCTGGGCTGATAACATCAAAGAATGGGCAGGACACGGTTTTTCCACACTTGTACGCATTGCTGAGAATAGAGAGCAGTGGAGGACCCTGTCTGCTGATGCTTCCACCATGGCACCCCTACGACCCATGACGGGTTATGGGTTGAGATGAGATGATGATTATCATTATTATTATTGTTATTGTCATTATTATGTTTACATTTTAATGCATATGTACATGTGTATTCTATTTATTTTGTATTTATTTATTATTAATATTATTGTTATTATTTTGATTGGGACGGATGATGCAAAAGTGAGAGTTTTTGTGGGACAATTTTACTCGGGTCAGCAGCAGACCGTGTGGTCTTCGGTCGGGAAAAAAAAATGAGTTAGGAAATGTAAAGAAACTTAAATGCTGACCCTGGTCGTTTCGCGCCAGTTTCTAAATCTACTGAGCGTAGTGACACGTTGAAGACTTATGACCAACGGTATCGGACACCGTTAGTTATGGGGACCCGGACAGTCACGAATACCATCATTGAAAGTCGTCAATAGCAGTTGTTGAAATAGCGGCAAGTGTGTATGTGAGTGTATGTTTGAGATCTATTGCATTTTATTTTCCATTGGGAATATTTTACAAACCGGGACAATCCTATTCTTTAACATTTTTTACGCCAAATTTAATTTTTCTCTATTTCCTCTTGAGAAATCGAATAAACAAGCCTAATAACAAACAAACAAACAAACAAAATAATAATTTACTAATGATTTCCGTGGAGAGGAGCAATATAATGAGTCTATAAACTATTTTGCAAGCCCTACTTTATAGGGCATACATTGCAATGAAAGTATGGTACCATTTTGTATATTTGTGTACGTTAACATTAGTGTATTTACCAGTAATCTCTGCACTATCGCTTCTCGGCTTTTGATATGTCAAATAAAATTATAATCTCCAACAAACAAACAAACAAAAAACCCGACTAGGTTGAACGGGACGCGCCTCGCCAAAACTTTATAAAAAAAGCAGACAGTGTGGACTTCGGTCAGAATACCTGGTTGTCCACAATGGAAAAAAAAGAACAAAAAGGAACTTAAGCTTGACCATTTAAACTACTTCTGTATTCACGGGAGGTCATGTTGATCACATTTCTGGACGCCGTTGAAGTGTCAAGGTCTGCATTGTCCACTGGTCCCTGAGTGTGTTCGTGGGAGGTCTTTGAGCCGGTTTTTGTACTGCAAATGCTCTTAAATTCAGGGGGAAGAATCGCAGCATGGCTTGACTTGACCTTTTGATTATGAATGTATATATCACACGTTGGTTGTTTGTATTGTTATGTTAATGAGAGTAGACTTTTGGTAGAAGTGTGTGTCTACGAGTGTATATGCCTTTCATCTGTATTTCAATTTGACCTTGTATTTTAATAATGCACATGATGTTTGTAATATTACAAAAAAAAAGCAATTACATGTATAAAAAAATAGTAAGTACGAATGTGTATGTGAAAAGAATTGTTTTTGTCTAGTTTTCGCCTTTGTTAGTTTTTGTTTTTCCCTAACCCACCCCCGTTATCACTAAAGAATAAAGTAGTACGCACTATATTTCCAATAAGTGGGTGCAAGGTCTTTTTGTTTCTTTTTCTCTTCCTTCTCTTTTTAATCAACACTACCATTACCGTAAAATGTGTAACCTTGGAGTACTAGAGTGTGTAAATGAGTGTGTGCAAGGTGTGAAAGTAATTTTTTTATATTTTTACAGCTGCTCAGTGTATTTTCATTGTTATGCTTATGTTCAAACTATTATTGTCAATGTTTCCATGCATATGATATGTCTTTGTCAACTTCAACGGAATGTGAATAAAGAGTTAAAAAAAATAATAAAATTAAATAAATAAAAAATTAAATAAAGGGTACGCTCTATATTTCCAATAAGTTGGTGTAAGGTCTTTTTCTTTCTTTCTGTCTTTTTCTCTTCCTTCTCTTTTTAATCAACACTACCATTACCGTAAAATGTGTAACCTGAGAGTACTAGAGTGTGTAAATGAGTGTGTGCAAGGTGTGAAAGTAATTTTTTAAATATTTTTTACAGCTGCACAGTGTATTTTCATTGTTATGCTTATGTTCAAACTATTATTGTCAATGTTTCCATGCATATGATATGTCTTTGTCAATTTCAACGGAAAAAAATGTGGGCAAGGCATGTCGTAATAATTTGTATATGGCACATTGTGCCAAATTAATCTAAATGTGTATCGGGTGTAATATTCTAACATTAGGAAATACAGGCGTATTTACGTTGACGTTGCCAGTGCGGCAGAAAAAATCTTTTATAACGAAGATATTCTTCCCCTAAATAGATGTATAAATTAAATGGTATGAAATCAGTTTTACAAGCTAACGGTAAACATTTCTCGTTGCTTTGTGTTTTATAATTATGATACACTTCTGTGGTTATAAAAAAAAAAGTGATTTAATCAACACTATCATTACCAAAAAAAAAAACATGTAAAATGTGTAACCTTGGAGTACCAGAAAGAGTATGTAAATGAGTGTGTGCAAGGTGTGAAAGTAATTTTTATTTTTTACAGCTGCACAGTGTATTTTCATTGTTATGCTTATGTTCAAACTATTTTTGTCAATGTTTCCATCCATATCTTTTTGTCAATTTCAACGGAATGTGAATAAAAATTAAAAATAAAATAAAATAAAAAAATGATAAAACTGAAAGAGGGAAACGAAGAAATACTGAAAAGAATAGATGCAGAAAGAATGACCATTGAAGAAATTACATCAAACACAGAATACACTAAAACGAACGACCAATCAGACGAAGAAAACTCATCGAGGAAACGCTAGAAAAGCTACTCCCAACAATTATAGAAAAAGCGCTATCCCAGATACAGGAGAAAAGGAAGACATAATAAACAGAAACAAGGAGGGCAAAAACACACAAAACCACATACGCCAGATAGTGAGGCAGGATATGAAATACACTATAGAACATGCCACGGCAACACGAACAGAGAAACAACGAAGAGGAAGCCAGCTAGTGGTCCTTTTTAGGACCAGTCCTTTTCAGGACTAACAACCGGCCAACATTGAAGAACCTAACACACAATATACCCCAATTATAACCGCTTTGGTTGAACAGGGTATAACAACAATATAGTCGACGATACATGATAATGATGACAATGCTAATCAAACAGCTGGCAATATTCTGACGTCTTATATTTGCGCACCACAATGTTACATCAGAGCTTAAAATGTTGGTCATCAATCTCTTGAACATACTACATTACACAACATGCCATGTAAAACATTCTACCAGGGTTGTGGTGTCGATCAAAAAATTATAAGACTCAGACTACTGAAATGGTGGACGTCCGACTCCCGACAGTAGTATGTCATGTACGCTACGGGTCGTATTCTGGTGGTGGAGCGGACTTTTTATATAGAAAATATACCAATCGATTCCGGTGGTGGAGCGGACTTTTATATAGGAAAAAATTAGTTCGGTAATGGCGGGTTAGTAGGTAGGTATTTTAATTGTTGTGTTTTGTTTTCTTGTGCCGGCAGTGTGTTGTTATGTTTATTTAGACAATATATATTTCACAACAGGTAGACAATATTTAGACAACATAGATAATAAATGCCAAGGTTTTTTAATAAATATATTTAAAATCACAGTGTTTTTGTTACAGCTTCTGTCCTGAACAAATATATACATATATATATATATATATGTATATATATATATATATATATATATATATATATATATATTTATATATATATATATATATATATATATATATATATGATATAAAAATCGATAATGGCGGAAAATATAAAAAAATCGATAATGGCGGCGTAGGTTAATAGGAGTGTTTTTTTAAGGGAGAGGGTATTGACTTTGGCTGGCGGGGGTGACGACTCATGTGTGTGTTGGGGTGTAGCTGGCGTGTGTGGTTGGTATTGTTTTGGTATTTTAAGTGTGTTGTTATGTTTCTTTATACAACATATACAAATACATATTTTACTAAAGGTAGACAACATTTATACAAAGGCCAAGGTGTTTTAAATGTATAAATATATTTAATGATCTCTTTTAAAAGAATACGAAAATGTCAATCTAAAGCTCTAGTTTCAGATGCTTCTTTGTTTCTTCGGGGATGGTTGTAGAGTAAAGACAGCAGCTGGGTGATTGTCTATGGAATATTGGTTGATAACAACTATAGGTGTTGTAGTGGTACACGCGGGACTGGGGTTATTACAAGTAATAGGACAGGATTTTGGCTGGCAGGGTGATGACTCATGGGTGTGAAGTTTGATAGTCCTTTACACGGTGCAAAATCACTATTGGTTATCTGTAGTGTTTTAAACAGTTTTGTTAAGCCAATATTTCTATAATGTTTAGTATTACAAAGTGAGGTTGCGGTGGTGTTCGTATGAGTAGACGGTTAAATTGTGATGTTTATTGAGCCCCTTGGTACATTTTTCCCGCCCCGCGCTTGTTGTGTGGTGAGAAGCGCCAAAAACTTGTTTTTGTCTGGTGGTTTGTGTGTAGTTATTGCTGAGAATATAAGGGTGAGAGAAAAAACCCATCTAAGAGAGGATTCAAATGTACGTGAAGTGAGACTATATTTTAAATTGTATATAATAAGTAGGGGGGGGGGTGTAGAAGTGGTCAGCCGGCGAGGTTATTCTGGTTCATATTGTTGTCGGCCATCTCGACGCTGAATATACTCTAGATGTATATTTATCAGATCATCGAGGGTGGATGCATATGCGTGCATAACTTCCCGCTTCACAAAAAAAAAATCTTTACAGGAGCGATTATATGTTTATTTTTCACTGTCGCTTCTAAAAAGGTCATACCGCAGACTTGTGTAGATTGACCAATTATTTTGGAGGCAGTGTATTCTTAATCAATAACAGGAGATTTTTGTGTATTTCATGAAAGCTGAGATATAGGTACACTGTCCACAAGTGATCTCATCAGAACGTTGTTATCTGTGTAGATGTGCTGTAGTCTTGTTACAAACAACAAGCTGATTTAGACGTAGCTTTAACACTTTTTATTAGTAGGAGTTGTGCTTTTACCTTTTTACATGAATATAACAACCGATTTGTTCCAAAACCTTCATGCAACCATGTTGCTGCTTGGCTTGAGAAGAAGGAATTTTCATAAGCACTCACTACGTGAATTCCCTTTTTCCTACCTCTATAGAATAAAGAGGAAAATAAAAATAATTGATAAATTCGAATAGTATTATTTTTATAGAGGAAGATGGCTAATAAGCCGGGTGTACCTGGATCGATGGTCGGCGCAAAACTTCGCGAGAAAACCATTGATCGTATACTTTATAAAATTCCGTAGCACAGGGAGTCGTCAGCGCTAAATATAGACTGTCCGTAGACAGCGCGAGCAGTTGGAAGTCGGATATATCGACGACTCTTTCTAGAAAAGCTTAATAAAAGTCTAACATGTATAGTTGTGTGTATTGGTAGACGATAAATCCTATCTGCAACGGGATTTACTTGTGTAAGACTAACATTTACCTTTATAAGACTAACATTTACTTATGTAAGATTAACCCTGCTACTTATTTATATTCACTTCATTGCAGACAAACTCAAAACACAAGAGAGCAATAGTAGAAATTTATAAAAGAATCATTCCTTCGTTCGTGTGTTCAAACCCCAGGGAGTTAAGGTTTCCCTCTTTCTACACTTGCGGCATCTAGTGATAGGTTTTTGAGCTTTCTTGCAATTCCAGAAGACTTTCCCAGCTCAGAGGGCGCAACAATGATGGAGGTCACATCAGACCCACTAATTAGCAGGTGATGCAATGCTACGAGTTGGATGGTTCTCTACACGATTAAAAGAATTGAAAGCTGATTTTCGTCTTTACTCTGGCAAGGGTTGGTTGTCTTCTTGGCGCGAGCGAATTGTCACAGTTTTCTTCTCTGGCTGAACTGGCAGGTTATATTGCCTATCTTCCCCCACATTTGTTTGTTGTGCATTCGTTCCAAATGTCTGCCAATCGTTTCAAACATGCGGGCGACCACGGAAATTTAGTACATTAAATGAGTGTGACTAAGTATTTGTTACAGTTATCAAACGGTTATCTACTTTTTTGTCCTGCGATTTTCAAACTTTAGTGAAAACTTTTCTTCCAATCAACAAAGATGGTCCCAAAATTTTCTCCCAGTCCTGCGCAAATGTTCCAACCTGTAGGTAAATATTTATTAACCTGTTTTTAATTTTATTTTTTTTTCAGGGGCCAAATATTTATTTGAATACTTCTTGCATGTATCGAATATTTCTAACAGTTGGCAAATATTACTAACAGTTGTCAAATATTTTTTGAAGATTTCTTGCATGTGTCAAATGTTTTTGCAGGTGCCAAATATTTCCTTGAATATTTCTTGCATGTGTCAAGTATTTCTAGCAGTTGTCAAATATTTCTTACAGTTTTCAAATATTAATGCAAATGTTTTTCCACTTGTCAAATATTTCTTGAAATGTTTTTCCAGTTGTCAAATATTTCTTCAAATGTTTTTTGCAGATTTCAAATTTTTCTTCAAATGTTTTTTCCATTTGTCAAATATTTATTGAAACGTTTTTTCCAGTTGTCAAATTTTTTCTTCAAAATAAAACTTGTGGCCAAACTTTTTACCTGTTCAGTCAAGTGTGCCTACGTATTTGTTCCAGTTATCAAACGGTTATCTAGTTTTTTGTCCAGCAATTGTCAAACTTTAATGAAAACTTTTCTTCCAATCAGCAAAGATGGCCCCAAAATTTTCCCCCAGTCCTGGTCAAATGTTCCAACCTATAGGTAAATATTTATTAACCTGTTTATAATTTTACTTTTTTTTGCAGGGGCCAAATATTTCTTTGATTATTTCTTGCATGTGTCAAATGTTTTTTTTTCTAGTTGTCAAATATTTCTTTGAATGTTTTTTTTTCTAGTTGTCAAATATTTCTTCAAATGTTTTTTCCCAGGTGTCAAATATTTCTTTAAACGTTTCTTACAGTTGTAACAATTTTCTTCAAATGTTTTTTTCCAATTGTCAAATATTTCTTCAAATATTTCTTACAGGTGTCAAATATTTAGAAACATAACACAAAGAAACATAACAACACACTTAAAATACCAAAACAATACGTATACCACAAAACAATACCACCCACACCCGCCACTTACACCCCAACACATACATGAGTCGTCACCCCCGCTAGCCAAAGTCAATACCCTCTCCCTTAAAAAACCCACTTAGTAACCTACGCCGCCATTATCGATTTTTTATATTTTCCGCTATTATCGATTTTTGTATTTTTTATATATATTTGTTCTGGACAGAAGCTGTAACAAAAAGACTGTGATATTAAATATACTTATTAAAAAAACTTGGCATTTGTTATCTATGTTGTCTAAATATTGTATACCTGTTGTAAAATATATATTGTCTAAATAAACATAACACACTGCCGGCACAAGACAACAACACACAACAATTAAAATACCTACTTACTAACCCGCCATTATCGAACTAATATTGTCCTATATAAAAGTATCGATCGGTATATTTTGCTATATAAAAAGTCTGCTCCACCACCAGAATACGAACCGTAGCGTACATGACATACTACGCCCGACTCCGGCTACCGTTTTGTTACTAGTCATGAGACATAAAATGGTGTTCTTATATGGAGTTATATGTATAAGTAGTTGTTGTGATACTAGTCATGTGACATAAAATGGTGTTCTTATATGGAGTTATATGTATAAGTAGTTGTTTGTGATACTAGTCATGAGACATAAAATTGTGTTCTTATATGGAGTTATATGTATAAGTAGTTGTTGTGATACTAGTCATGTGACATAAAATGTTGTTCTTATATGGAGTTATATGTATAAGTAGTTGTTGTGATACTAGTCATGTGACATAAAATGTTGTTCTTATATGGAGTTATATGTATAAGTAGTTGTTTGTGATACTAGTCATGTGACATAAAATGGTGTTCTTATATGGAGTTATATGTATAAGTAGTTGTTTGTGTTACTAGTCATGTGACATAAAATGGTGTTCTTATATGGAGTTATATGTATAAGTAGTTGTTTGTGTTACTAGTCATGTGACATAAAATGGTGTTCTTATATGGAGTTATATGTATAAGTAGTTGTTTGTGTTACTAGTCATGTGACATAAAATGGTGTTCTTATATGGAGTTATATGTATAAGTAGTTGTTTGTGTTACTAGTCATGTGACATAAAATGGTGTTCTTATATGGAGTTATATGTATAAGTAGTTGTTTGTGTTACTAGTCATGTGACATAAAATGGTGTTCTTATATGGAGTTATATGAATAATTAGTTGTTTGTGTTACTAGTCATGAGACACAAAATTGTGTTCTTATATGGAGTTATATGTATAAGTAGTTGTTTGTGATAATAGTCATGTGACATAAAATTGTGTTCTTATATGGAGTAATATGTATAAGTAGTTGTTTGTGTTACTAGTCATGTGACATAAAATGGTGTTCTTATATGGAGTTATATGTATAAGTAGCTGTTTGTGTTACTAGTCATGTGACATAAAATGGTGTTCTTATATGGAGTTATTTGTTTAAGTAGTTGTTTGTGTTACTAGTCCTGTGACATAAAATGGTGTTCGTATATGGAGTTATATGTATATGTAGTTGTTTGTGTTATTAGTCATCTGACATAAAATGGTGTTCTTATGTGGAGTCATATGTATAAGTAGTTGTTTGTGTTACTAGTCATGTGACATAAAATGGTGTTCTTATATGGAGTTATATGTATAAGTAGTTGTTTGTGTTACTAGTCATGTGACATAAAATGGTGTTCTTATATGGAGTTAAATGTATAAGTAGTTGTGTGTGTTACTAGTCATGTGACATAAAATGTTGTTCTTATATGGAGTTATATGTATAAGTAGTTGTTTGTGTTACTAGTCATGTGACATAAAATGGTGTTCTTATATGGAGTTATATGTATAAGTAGTTGTTTGTGTTACTAGTCATGTGACATAAAATGGTGTTCTTATATGGAGTTACATGTATAATGTTGTTTGTGTTACTAGTCATGTGACATAAAACTGTGTTCTTATATGGAGTTATGTGTATAAGTATTTGTTTGTGTTACTAGTCATGTGACATAAAAAGGTGTTCTTATATGGAGTTATATGTATAAGTAGTTGTTTGTATTACAAGTCATTTGACATAAAATGGTGTTCTTATATGGAGTTATATGTATAAGTAGTTGTTTGTGTTACTAGTCATAAGACATAAAATGGTGTTCTTATATGGAGTTATATGTATAAGTAGTTGTTTGTGTTACTAGTCATGTGACATAAAATGATGTTCTTATATAGAGTTATATGTATAAGTAGTTGTTAGTGTTACTAGTCATGAGACATAAAATGGTGTCCTTATATGGAGTTATATGTATAAGTAGTTGTTTGTGTTACTAGTCATGAGACATAAAATGGTGTTCTTTTATTGAAACATATGTATAAGTAGTTGTTTGTGTTACTAGTCATGAGACATAAAATGGTGTTCTTATATGGAGTCATATGTATAAGTAGTTTGTTTGTGTTACTAGTCATGAGACACAAAATGGTGTTCTTATATGGAGTTATATGTATAAGTAGTTGTTTGTGTTACTAGTCATGAGACATAAAATGGTGTCCTTATATGGAGTTATATGTATAAGTAGTTGTTTGTGTTACTAGTCATGAGACATAAAATGGTGTTCTTTTATTGAAACATATGTATAAGTAGTTGTTTGTGTTACTAGTCATGAGACATAAAATGGTGTTCTTATATGGAGTCATATGTATAAGTAGTTTGTTTGTGTTACTAGTCATGAGACACAAAATGGTGTTCTTATATGGAGTTATATGTATAAGTAGTTGTTTGTTTTACTAGTCATGAGACAAAAAATGGTTTTCTTATATGGAGTTATATGTATAAGTAGTTGTTGGTTTTACTAGTCATGAGACAAAAAAATGTTGTTCTTATATGGAGTTATATGTATTAGTAGTTGTTTGTGTTAACTAATAAATGAATACATGGCTTTCGTAGATTACATTTTTAACTACTGTATCATTCATTCATACCATTATACAAAACAAAAACTATGTTACAGGGGCCGCCTAAAAGGGGAACAGAGATTAGTAACATTGTTCCCTACCACGCATGTTGTAAAAAACGACTAAGGAAAGCCACATAAGGCATCACGCAGTAAAGGGAACGTGTCCTAATTTTGTGACGTGTTAAAATAGGGGGGGAGGGGTGGTTAGAAAAATATGATGTCACACTTGCTTGTTTCATAAAAGAGGTTTTTATTTTTACCCGCAATAATTAACTGTAATCATCATAATTTAATTGTATCCGCAATAGTTATCTTGTATCCGTAATAGTTATCCTGTTTACGCACTAGTTATCTTTCTTCCGCACTGGTTAACTTTCTTCCGCATTAGTTATTATCTGCAATACTTAACTGCTATCCGCAATAGTTAACTTTTATCATGAATAGTTAACATTTATCCGCAATAGTTAAAAACTCCCTCGGGGACTACTTATTTACATTATATTATAATCTCTGCTGAAATATCGGTTAACTGTAATAATCTTTAACTGGTTGAAATTGTTTTCAGTTATATTTTTCCTTCTTTTAAATAATGTAATTCACATCCTAAAAAACAAAAAGCAGACTAAATAAACTGTACTGTATTCTTGGATATACCATTGTTTACAAATAACGCCATATAAGGGCATAATTTTTTGGCCATATCAATCAATCAATACCCTTTAGCTCCACGAGGACTATCGACCTTCAACAAACTCAAGCCAAGTCCTCCTGTCACGTGCCATTAGCTCTAACTTATAACTTAACTGACCTGTCCATGTTTGTTAAAATTTTTGTGATTTAACTTTTTTTTTTTTCTTTTTAACAGGATGTGGAACAGGCCTATGTCCAAATCTTTTCATATGATTACACGCAATTTGTGTCATTTTTTTCGAAATTGACATATTTCGTCACAAAACTCCAGACACCCACCTCCCCCCTGTTTGCGACGTCATCAATTCTCTCCCCCCACCATTGTGTACATTTTTAACACTAAAAAAGAAAGAACACAATGAAATAAGTTACTACTGATGAGTGTGGCTGTGGCACCGATAAAATTAAAATGACTGCCGAACATATGCTTCAAAGGTGAATGTTGCTGTCATTTTCGACGGAGTCATCTGTCAAGTTATTTGCTTATGTTTGTATCATAAGTATAATTGTGTCTTTACCTGCGATGTCAGGTTGATTAGGGGTTGTCTTCCCTTGTTTATTCATTCATTGTGTTTGACCTGTAGGGTCAGAGGTTGACAGTTCGGCGTAGGCCTAGGGGAAGGTTTTTTAAGCGGGAGTGAGATATACTTCCGGGAAGCCGGGAGGTCCTGTTTTTCTGAAGGGACCAAGAGTCCATTGTTTTTCGGGGAGAATCTTCGAAGTAACTGCTATGGCAGTTTTCCCCAGTGAATCTCTGTGCGTCGGGATGACGACAGAATTCCTTGTTTAGTTCTGAGGATTCATTTTCCAGGTAATACCGACCTTTATGCATTATTACGCTTTTCGGTGGCAGAACATGTAAAGGATTACCTAGGGTGAACAGCAGTTCCCTGATCCGCCATTTCAGAACTTATATATTTGTGCTCGAGGTAGCCATCCAAGACTGTTAGTCTTATATTGTCCAGAAATCCAGTGACGAAGATATATTGTGGGAGCCGCAGATTGGCGGAACTTCCATCTACAATAAGTATTACTGCAGGGTTGATGATAACCTATTTAACAGAAGTACACGGCCGACGTCAGGACGAGGCCTGTGCTTTCGGCTATTATACTACAGCCTGATATGTGCAATTGGCGGGGAGTGCCAAGTTGCACCTGTGTGTCAAAGTGACTAAGGCATCTGACGCGTTTAGTCAGAGACGCCAAGGGCGACGTTACGAACTGTCATTATTGAAGAACTTTGCTATTGACCATGCACGTCTATTCTGATGTTTACCTTTTTTGAATGCCAAATGTATACCTATCGATGTCAGGTCAGCATGACCTTGTTACACTGACTGTTCCTGTTGATATTATGTGTGTTCCCGTCAATAAATGTCTTGAAACATGCCTGCAGTGTCAAAGCATCCTTGATTACTGCATGTGAGAGTATGGGTTGCAGGATCTACATCTATACGAGCCTAAACACATTCGCGCCTTCATTCGCACCCACACTCAATTCATCATACGCTCGCACTACACATCTAACAACATGTATACTGTCTTGGGCCAGTGATCACCTCAACAAGAAAAAAAGACAGTTACAGTGCCCAACATATGAGAAACAGAGAAAACGCATATGGCCATCACCAGTACCATTCCTGGAGAAAATCTACGTAGATATCAACAGCCTCAGGCTGACCACTGCTTTCTTTGAACTTATTCAAGTTGACATCTGAGGATGAACGAAGTAGAAGAATAAGTTAGTTAACTAGTCATCATCATCACCATCATTATCATCACCATCATTATCATCATCATCATTATCACCATCATTATCATCACCATCATCATCACCATCATTATCACCATTATTATCACCATCATCATCATCATCATCACCATCATCACCATCATCATCATCACCATCATCATCATCACCATCATCACCATCATCACCATCATCATCATCACCATCATTATCATCACCATCATCACCATCATTATCATCACCATCATCACCATCATTATCATCACCATCATCATTATCATCATCACCATCATCACCATCATCATCATCATCACCATCATCATCACCATCATTATCACCATCATCACCATCATCATCACCATCATCACCATCATCATCACCATCATTATCACCATCATTATCACCATCATCATCATCATCATCACCATCATCACCATCATCATCATCACCATCATCACCATCATCATCACCATCATCACCTTCATTATCACCATCATTATCATCACCATTATCATCATCACCATCATTATCATCACCCTTCAACTTTCTAAGTGAGCATATACTTTATGCCATGCCTTATGCATAGAGGCATATCTGAAAACATCCTCATATGACCATCAGCTAGACAAAATGCTACAATATAGATAATATATGTCCATACATTTCTACTTGCTGTGGTAGTTTATGAATCTTATGTTGAGATTTGTAGCCTCGAATGAACCTGTACATCCACAAACAATTTACACAAGTTAAATGCAAAAATACAAAATAATTAATTGTACACATTACAACATAACCCGATTACCGGGAATGAATTTACAGACTTCTTGTACAGCGAAAACGTGCTGTAGTGTCGGGCCACTGGATTTAAAAGGCCGTCTAACAGGTGGTCGAGGTATTACTGTAATTATAATCCCAATGTTAATATGTATCTAGGTTCCTAGGTTTCGTGGTTTCCAGTGCTATAGTCGAGTTTTCTTTCAGCCTAATTATATAAAATGACCAATCAGAGGTTGTTTATTTCAGCACTTCCATCCCAATCCAACCACGACTTAGTGTCTCATAGCAGTAGCCCCCCCCACCCCCACCAACACCCCCATCCCCACTACCCTCGTCTTTAGAACATTCTGAATGACGCACAAGATATTTTCTTTACTTGTCTTTTACCAATTTCATGTCTGTCTTTCATGACCAAAAAGGTCTTGCTACTTCCTCTTCGAGTGTCACGTTTACAAACTCACTACGTCACAGATCTAACATTATAATCTCCTCCAAGATGTTATTTCTTTGTGATTGTTTTTCAACAGAAAAGTCCATCTGTCGGAAGTATTACATCACAGTCCGTGTCTTAAAGTTCTGCTAGATGATCATTTCCTACAGATTAGTGAGTCTGCCGTGTATTTTATTAAGTTTTTTTAAATTAATGTCACATAGTCAGGACTTATATCACACTTTATAAAAACACGTGCTGATATAACCGACAGATACAGGCTATCACTTAATCAGGAAATGTATCAGACTTTACACAACCACGTACTGATATAACTGGCAGATCCAGGAATATGATTGAATGAATGATACATAATGTCAAGGGATTTACTCACATTGCTCTGCAGTGATGGTCCAAGAGTGGCCAACATTTAGATTATCTACTGAGGGTCTTCAAAGGTTTCTACCTTTCGCTCAAGATTACTCTAGACAGAGATGTCATTTGATAAATGGTGCTTCAATTCTAGGGAGCTTCATCGGATTTTAAATAAATCCCATACTACGGCTGATTGGATCCAGCCTTGTAAACTTTGTATCTTTCCTGTCCTTCTATGAGTTAGGATTTTCCTCCTTCTGATGAAAATTTGCGAACTCTTACCTTATCATGCGGCAACCTTTTAACGTGTATCTCCCCAGACATGAAGTCGGAGGTAGCAATAGGAGTGCCCCTCAGTGTAGACTCTTACTCCGTCTGGAGCTAGCGATAAGCGCAAAATAAATGTGGCAAGTTCAGTCCTTCACTTAAGTTTCTACGATAAAATAGGAGAAAATAACAAGAATAGAGGGATGGGTGAGAGGTGTGGCAAGATGTGATAAGAAAACATTGAACGATGAAAGCGAAGCACCGATAAGGAGCCGGCGAGGAAACAAATGGAAGGGCACAGGAGAGAGTTCAAAGGTTGTCACAGAAAAATGTAACAACCGATTTGTTACATTCCTCTTGGACTGCCCTCTGTTGTCTGGCCCATCATCCAGTCTATGGACTGTCAAAACATATGGGTTGATATATGATACAGTAGTACTCCCGTCTTGACCTCAAAATTAGGCTATCTACAGAAAAATGTAACGTTACCGAGGCTTGTTATTAATGGAGAAACTCAGCTGGGAATTCTATAAGCCCTCTGTTGTCTGCCCTCATTTTTTTTAATGTGCTGGACTGACTGTCACAAAACAAATGTGGTTGATCCTATTATACGTTCCCACCTTGTAACTTCCGTCTTGACCTCAAAGATTAGGCTGCTCTCTACCCACCTTGGAACACTACATGCACAGTTAGCATAGAGGCTTTTTATAATGGAGAAACTGCAGCTGGGAATTCTATAAGCCCTCAATATTTGATAGGCAGCCCCTATGTTTTATTGTGCTGGACTACAGCTGCAACATATTTTTATTCTTGTTGTCCTATCTACGTTCTCACCTTGGAATATGTCTTCTTGTTGTCCTATCTACGTTCCCACCTTGGAATATGTCTTCTTGTTGTCCTATCTACGTTCCCACCTTGGAATATGTCTTCTTGTTGTCCTATCTACGTTCCCACCTTGGAATATGTCTTCTTGTTGTCCTATCTACGTTCCCACCTTGGAATATGTCTTCTTGTTGTCCTATCTACGTTCCCACCTTGGAACATGTCTTCTTGTTGTCCTATCTACGTCCCCACCTTGGAACATGTCTTCTTGTTGTCCTATCTACGTTCCCACCTTGGAATATGTCTTCTTGTTGTCCTATCTACGTTCCCACCTTGGAATATGTCTTCTTGTTGTCCTATCTACGTTCCCACCTTGGAATATGTTTTCTTGTTGTCCTATCTACTTTCCCATCCTCCTTGGAAACATGTCTTCTTGTTGTCCTATCTACGTTCCCACCTTGGAATATGTTTTCTTGTTGTCCTATCTACGTTCCCACCTTGGAATATGTCTTCTTGTTGTCCTATCTACGTTCCCACCTTGGAATATGTCTTCTTGTTGTTCTATCTACGTTCTTACCTTGGAATATGTCTTCTTGTTGTCCTATCTACGTTCCCACCTTGGAATATGTCTTCTGTTTTACTTCATTTCTCAATGTCTTCGCATTTTTCATATCTATTCTCCTTGTCATTCTGTTTTGACCTCTCAAAATAGCTTCTCATCTCCATATATTCTCAGTATGCATCCTCTCAACATCTCCATATATTCTCAGTATCCATCCTCTCAACATCTCCATATATTCTCAGTATCCATCCTCTCAACATCTCCATATATTCTCAGTATGCATCCTCTCAACATCTCCATATATTCTCAGTATTCATCCTTTCAACATCTCCATATATTCTCAGTATCCATCCTCTCAACATCTCCATATATTCTCAGTATCCATCCTCTCAACATCTCCATATATTCTCAGTATCCATCCTCTCAACATCTCCATATATTCTCAGTATGCTTCCTCTCAACATCTCTATATATTCTCAGTATCCATCCTCTCAACATCTCTATATATTCTCAGTATCCATCCTCTCAACATCTCTATATATTCTCTGTATCCATCCTCTCAACATCTCTATATATTCTCATTATGCATCCTCTCAACATCTCCAATGTTTTCTTCATTCTCTGAATTTTCTCATTGAAACAACTCCTAATTGTCCCCTCTTCTCCAACACTTCGTAGCTCAAAGTGTTGATATATCATAATGTGTTTGTTGAGGAGCCACCACAATTAGTCTGTTCATTGTACCGACTACTGCCGTAAACTATATCCATTTTTGTGTACTGAGACCTACCCTCATAGGTATCTCCTAAAACGTTATTCTGTTCGCTAACTTCAACATCTGCAACTCTACTTCTTTTCCTGTTCTTCGACTTCACCTTGTCTGTTTCTACGTCCCCTATACGCTGTACCTCTGCTCTGTATTGTTTCGTTTCTCTGACCGATATACTTTGTCCGACTGGCATCTATAAGAGTAGTAGTCGAAGATTGTGTGTCTGCGGACTTAAGTGTCTCTATCTACCCAGTAGGGGTCAGGAGGGTGATGAAGAAGCGCTGTTTAACCCCTGAGTCACTCCACACGGGCCCATATTTATGACCCATCTACATGGAGTCCTTCTTAATCGGGCTTATCCTAAAACATGGTTATAGTATTAATGCCACAGTGGTCAAATTTGGGGTTATTTCATAAGCTAATGAACGTCCTTCATACTTGTTATAGGAAGTGGCATTCTATAATGAGTAGTCAGTCGAGAAACAGTTTGCCTTAAGTGTAAAATTGTAACACCAGTATGTCAAGGGTTGATGAAGATTCTCTTGGGCCTTAAGGGCACATGGCAACCTTCCTGTCTCCTAATAACTTACATATGGTGTTGTCCGTAATAATCAACTTCAATTTGATTTGGCCAAAGGTTTTATTTGGCATAAGTAGGTTCGTAGAAAACGTTGAGTGTTTCAGATCCCCCCCAATTTATTCATTCATGTGTATAATTTTTGGTTTATTTGTATTAAATTTACATGATTTTCATTAACTTGATAAATCTAGTATTGATTTTTCTTGTCATACAGATTTTAAAGATTATGTGAAAATAATTTTACAGCGAATCGAAATTCTTTGCAGTGTGAATGTATTACTAAGATAGGGTGTTCCCTTCGCTGAAAGTTACCTCTCATAGAGATACAAATGAAAATGCTTTATATTAATATATACTATAGATCGTTGGTGTGTCTAGGGAGTGTACACTTATGTAATGACCGTGTTATTTTGTGTACATAACCCTCTTGTTTGTTACACTGTCAGACGTCAACTTGAATATGTTTTAAAGATAAGCAGTGGTCTCCTTCTTATGGTTGGTTGTTGTATCTCCACACATTTTGTCCTAGAAATGTGTACTGGTGAACGTCCTTTATGTCATTTTCTCTGTTCATCATAGGTACATACAAGCGTCTCATGGCAACAGGTCGGTCATCTTTAATTTTGTTTGGAATAATATATTATTTTAATCTGTTTTGGCTACGTTAAGTAAGACCCTAATGTAACTATCAAATATCAAATGATATTTTCGGTGATGCACTTTTTTCCTACACCTTTGGAACAGATTATTTGTATTTTGTTTTTTTGAATGTACTTATGGGAGATAACGTGAGTATATAACATATTATTGGTTTTGGGGATCAAACTCTGGTTCATTAAAGTCCTGTAACGTGGATATATTCTTGATTTAAAATTGATCAAGTTTGTTTCACTTCTTCATACTTGTGTATTTCGGTCAGCGTCACGCAGCTTGTGGGTTATCGTGTAGAGGTCACTGAAAGTCTCTGACGTTACAAAGAAATGCAAGAGAACTGCAGGTTGTATCTGCATGTCGTTAGTTGGCTGCTGGTATTTTGGTTGGTCCTTGTGGATGACAATCATCGTTCATTGAAATAAGTATAAAAACACAGTTTCAAAACACTACAATGCATGTGAGGATGAATTGATGTTTCTTTCGTGTGGCTCTAGGTGTATTGGTGGTCCTTTGTCTACAGAGGAAAGGTAAATGATGAATTTTTTTTTGACTTGAGTAAAATTGTAGACTAGAAACTTTTGGATTTCGGAATAAACAGAATCACAGTGTTTTTGGGAGCATCCACATTAAATTTTTAGTGTGTGTTGGATTTAACAGGCCAGGAGCCACACCACACTCCACACTATATGATGGTTATTTTACAAAACAAGTTGATCTATTATCACTAAAGAACATTCAAATCTACAACAGACCTTAGACGTGGCGTGATGAATATGTATCATCAAATAAACAGAATAACAGGCAGAGATTATGGAACTAGTGAATTTCTGTACAACAATGAAACAAATCTAGAACCAATAACACAACTCATTTGTAGTAACTTGAACAGCTTAGTCCGTTAAAAAACAGACAAAGACTCAATCCCTAAAACAAAGGTCAAGGATCCCATTTACACGACATTGAAGCATATTGGGAATATGTGTTAGGTCCATATTTTGCGACCATCAGCACACGAGGGAGTTTGGTGATGG
>JAMPIV010020793.1:37500-273909 GCA_024509875.1 Oreohelix idahoensis | reverse complement strand
CTTTACGGGAAAGGCTTCGGAAGTAAGCCCTGAGGATGAATCCGGAGCCGTCATCCCTAAGCAGTCTATATTGATTCGACATTTTTCTGGCAACTGCGACGTGGCTGGTACCAAACTGTATCTTGCTACTGACGTTCCTTTGTATCTACCGGCTGTATATCCTTGGGGGAACATGCTGCATGGGCAACAGCTTGATCTCCATATAACTGTGCCCAAGCTCGCGCCCTAGACCTTCCATCTACGGTGTCTACGCCACATCCTCAGTTTTTCGGGAAGGAAAAAGTGACAAATGTCGAGGTGTTGTCACGTGCTGGCCTTCAAAGCATGTATACTCTGTTTAGACGGCGCAGACTACGATGGCTTGGCCATGTCCGGCGGATGGAAGATGGTCGCACCCCGAAAGACATCTTCTACGGACAACTGGCAGATGGTAAAAGAACAGTTGGACGACCACAGCTGAGGTTCAAAGATGTGTGTAAGAGAGACATGAGGGCACTAGACATAAATACAGCAATCTGCGAGGATGAAGCTGCCGATCGCACCAAGTGGCAATGCTCTCTACGACGCCACCTCAGAATGAGCTAAAAGAAGCTCTCACAGCAAACAGAAAAGAGGAGGATACATCGGAAGGAACACCAGGAAAATAAACAGCTGAAGGCTGTCACTTCAGGGGCGCATTCCCATAGTCAGTATGACTGATGGGGCTATTATTATTATTATGCGTTCTTTCTTTCATTGTTTCTGTCCGTGTTCTTTCTTTCTTCCTTCCTTTCGCCTACTGTTTATCTATTTTATCTATTTGTTTAAAAGCTTGCAAGGTCTTAAGCTTCGGGATAACAAATGAAAACAAGAATGGGGAGACTTGTACACACCTGTCAACGGTGGGATTACGAAACTGTGACAATGATGAAAAGATCCGGCCTGAGAAACTAACTTTAGAGTTAACGTGTCGTGGCATTACTAGCAACACTGGCAAAGGAACAAAAACTGTCTGACTGATAAGTCACGGCAGGGTAAACAGGCTTGTAGTGAATCAGTATCTTTGGAGGTCAAATCATAAGCCTGAAGATACTTGCCATGAATAGCAAACATTAGAGCCTCTAAGTCAGTATTTCCCGAAGTGTGGTCCACGTACCCCCCAAGATATAGCTTAGATTGGGACAATACATATAAAAAGATATAGCTTGGATTGGGACAGCACAAACAAAAAGATGTAACTTGGATTGGAAAAACATAATCTTCCTTCCCAAGAAGACAATTAGCTGTAAAGATTTCGTCTTACTGAAATGTTTATCTCTTATCGTCTCCCCAAGGTTTCTGAACGGGCTCTCACACTGAAGCCATGTGCAGACGCGTTTGCCAAGAAGATGCATTTCTGACGCGGACACACTGATATCCTGTCTATTCCCCTAATAGGATGAAGGTTTATGGCTGTTGTGCATTAAGGTAATCTGTCCGACTACTTTACGCGGTGCCCCCATTCTGACGGAAAAGCTCGAATTACCTCGAAATTATCAGCTTGCGTTAGGCATCATTACCTTGCAGCGGGAAAATGACATACGTGAGTCTCCCTCGCCCCCTCTGCATCTTCAGACGAGGCATAAAGCTAGAGAGTTCATGATTTATAAGAAACATTGACTCTTTATTCTATTTCCTTTTTTTGTATCTTTAAAAAATGACTGGATCTTGGGCTGTTATCGGCACGCCTGTTGCGGTAGTGGCCTGATTGACTAACAAACAGATAGACAGACAGACGATAGAATAACGGACAAGTAGTCACAAATACCTGTACGTAGACGAGCGACCTACACAAGAGGCATACAAGCAGACTAGACGACATGCGTAAGGGTTGACACATGATAGGTACCGACGGACAGACACAGGCACACATAGATCATAGAGTTAATTTCGGACTCAAGCCGGCATTTAAAAAGCCTGATATTTCCAGTTTGACAGATACTTCTCTGCATTCCAAGGGAAAAACCACAAAATGGCTTTCTATAATTGACTTTTTCCGTGAACTGTATAGGATATAAAGCGATATTTTCTTTGTTGTGAAGATCACGTTCTGTAAAATATTTAGTTTTTATTTTCCACCTGTGTGTGTATATATATATATATATATATATATATATATATATATATATATATATATATATATATATATATATATATATATATATATATATATATATATATATATATATATATGTGTGTGTGTCTGTGTGTGTTTGTGTAAGAGCAAGAGAGAGAGAGAGAAAGAGAGAGATCTACATGCTTTTGTATGGTACCCTTGGCATGTTTAACGAATTGCTGAATCATGTCTTGAAATTGTTGTATCTCTGTAATCATTATCGTCATTTCCTGTCTAAACATCAGACCTGGTTCATTGTTTGGTTTCCAGCCCGTGCCGTATTGCTGTTATTTTACAGCCACACAAACCTTCCTTTATGTTTTCGTAGTCAGAGGTAATAATAGAAATGATTAAAGCCGAGAATGTTGCGAAGGATATCTAGAGTCAACGAAACTCTGTTTAGTTTAGCCTGCGCGAGACCACGGTAAGGGCATAAACTATGGCGTAATGAGCTCGTGTCGGACATTAGACTGCTCACTTCTGAAGAAAAAAAAGACAAAGGAAGACTTTGACGCTGACCATTGTCATTGACGGTGTCCATTGTCATTGACGGTGTCCATTGTCATTGATGCCTACTATAGAGGTTTTCAAAATGTGCATTATATTCAGGTTCTCTAAATGTGTCACGTTGTAGAGATTTTCAAAATGTGCATTTTGTTCGGTTCTCCAAATGTATCAAGTCTACTATAGCGGTTTTCAAAATGTGCGTTATGATAAGGTGCTCGAAATGTGCCACGTCCACTGTAGAGATGTTCAAAATGTGCGTTATATTGGTTCTCGAAATGTGTCAGGTCTACTATAGAAGTTTTCTAAATATGCATTATATTCGGGTCCTCGAAATGTGTCATACTTTTCTCACAGAATGTTCACTCCTTTTCCGAAACGTGTTTCTGCTAATATTTCACAGTATCCTCGAAACAGGTTCTGGATTGTTATCACACCATTCTCGAAATGTGTGGAAATATTGCGCACTATTCTGGAACTATTTGTTCATGTTCTGGAATATTTCCAGCTTTCATTAAAAAAAATATATTTTGAAACATTTCACACTATACTTGAAATTTTATGTAGATTCCCCCAGCCCAGAATATAATTAAATGATGCCGAAAAATCAGTAAGGGCAGCTGACTCACTTGAGCAAAATCTCCACATTTGGCACCTGGAACGTTCGTACTCAAAAAATCAACAACACAAGAATCCGAATTTTTAACTGAAATGTCAAGTCAGTTCTATTGTATGGCTCTGAAACATGGAGAATAACAAAACTACAACCAAGAAGTTACACACTTCTGTCAAATGGGTGCTTGCATAAAATAAAGGATTAAAATGGTATGTTCCCCAGCCTCGCAATGATATGTCATTGGGCCGAAGGGCTGAGAGCCGCTGGTTAAGAAAAAAAAAAGTATGTGGATCTGATGACAAGAACCAGACAGATGCCAGGTGTCTATCCCTCATTTCTTCACGTGTATTCTGGACAGAATCGCTCATCTAGGGTCCATTCCGAACTCTTCAGGTCTATGCCCGACAGACACGGAATACGTACTTAATCCAGGGTCCATTCCTCATGTCTTCAGAGTTCAAGATTATCCTCGACAGATAACAAAATAGATCCAGTGGCTCATTCTGCAATTCTTCAGTACTGTCCTCGACAGGAAACCCGATTTCTTTGTTTTTTAATACGCAGTCTTCTTGTTTGTTTGGTTATTGTCAACGATTCGCTTCCGTAAAAGAATATTAGTCTTAGTATAACATTTCGCACCACTCGCCAATGAATGTCGTTCTCTGAGAAAACTTAAGCCTTGTATTTTAAAGCACGGCCACTAATGTGATAGCTATTTGAAGAAACTCTTATGTTTATATTTTGAATGTCATTCCCAAGACAGCTGCCACAGACACGCGAATTTTCTGCTGTTTAAACAACGTCTGTCTGTTTTTGTTGTGTTTTCCGTTCTCATGGCTGTTGGCGTGCTGAGTTTATTTTGAGGTGTTGTTGGTGGAAGCTGGGGTGAAATATAAAGTGAAATGGAAGGAACGTTCATTTTTTTTGACGTTTGTTAGGGCTGTCTGTCGTGTAGAAAATATTATGTCTTGTGTTTTGTTTGCTCACTCGTTAATTGTTAAGTGCTATATGAGCTACGAGGGAGTAGACGACGTTGGCGATGGATAAAACATACATTGATAAAGCCTGTTGATATCATTACAAGCCACTCCTTGTTTTTGAATTCCCTCGCGTTAGTGAGGTAGAGGGAGATCAGAAAAGACGTGGTAGAGGGAGATCAGAAAAGACGTGGTAGAGGGAGATCAGAAAAGACGAGGTAGAGGGAGATCAGAAAAGACGTGGTAGCGGGAAATCAGAAAAGACGTGGTAGAGGGAGATCTGAAAAGACGAGGTAGAGGGAGATCAGAAAAGACGTGGTAGAGGGAGATCAGAAAAGACGTGGTAGAGGGAGATCAGAAAAGACGTGGTAGAGGGAGATAAGAAAAGACGAGGTAGAGGGAGATCAGAAAAGACGTGGTAGAGGGAGATCAGAAAAGACGTGGTAGAGGGAGATCAGAAAAGACGTGGTAGAGGGAGATCAGAAAAGACGTGGTAGAGGGAGATCAGAAAAGACGTGGTAGAGGGAGATCAGAAAAGACGTAAAGGAGAGAGCTGGAGACAGAAATTGAATGAAAGGGATTAGGAAGACAAGGACAGAACTTAGCTGATGGCACGTGACAGGACTTGGCGTGAGCTATATTTAAGCCATACGCTCTTTGGAAATGTGGAGGCTACTGAATAAACGAATATGAACCGTAGTTTTCTCTATTGTGAATAAATGCTGGTGTTGATTATATATGATGTTGCCCTCTGATTGCTAAATCAGAGGCACATCTTCAATCCAACCTGCAAGTCTAGAAGGAAGAGCTGGAGAAGAGAGGAATAGCCATCAGCAGCTCTAAAACAAAAACCTTGTTGATATCACGAGAGGAAAGAAGGCATCAGATTAAGCTGGGAGAACAGGTCCTGGAGCAGATCAGCCACTTTAAATACCTCGGAGCTGTCGTAGGCCGGAAGAGAGGCATCAAAGAAGAGTTGGCTACCCGAAGAGCAGCAGCTGGGAGACTTTTTCAGGCCATAAATCCAGGGTTCCTCAGCAAAAGAGAAGTTGGTAAGAAGACGAAAATGGCTGTATACCGCTTCACCTATGTCCCAGTCTTGACGTATGGATGCGAGTCATGGGCAATGATACAACCCACAAAAGCCAGATCCAGACCTCAGAAATGAGGTATCTGAGGAAGGTGATTGAAGTAACAAGAAGAGACATGGTCCGCAACCAGACGATACGTCAAGGCCTAACGCCTGTCGACCCAAGTAGAACAGTCTCAACTAAGATGGTTTGGCCATGTCTGCGGAATGGGGAAAGTAAGAGCTAGGGATCCAGACCTCCAGGATGACCCAGAGTCCGCTGGGAGGACAACATTAGACAATCTTTGAAGGACCGAGGACTAGAATGGAACCAGGCCAGGAGGAAGACAGCCGATAGGATAGTATGACGCACTCTTTTCCAAACCTCTACACCTCACGGTAGAAGAGGAACGACTGAGTAGATAGGCTGAATATATAGATTCCGTTGGATAGAGGATGTTTTTGGAGGCGGTTCTCACTGTTCGGAATCTGATTTTGAATTAGCTTCTGAAGTTTGTTTCTGTCTATGTAATGTAAATTTAAAATAGTGATAGCACGCATCCCTGTCGCACTCCAGTGTTAACCTCAGCTATGTTTGTATCAGCATCAGCTGTTATAATGTTTGACTTTTGTGTTACACAACTCCAATGTCATCTCAGAGTTGTCAATCATTTATTCATTCATTCTACTTTGCGCTCGTTGTGAAGCATAAAGCTTCCACTGCATTAAATCCCCTTGCAGGAAGTTTGCACCAAGGCATTCATATGTTATTGCAGCGATAGTTTATGTAGCTATTAGTTTTACATTATGAGGTTGCCAGCCCCCACGCACAACTGCATATTAGTCGCCTGGGTGAGCAGCAGTCTTATTCTTTCTTTTCCTCCTCAGAGACTTCCAGGAACTACAGGGGGCATAGTTGTCTTTGTTTTCAACCAGAGTCCGAGACTGCAGAACCATGATGTGACGGTATTGTCTCCCCTGCTCCGCCATAGGGGTCCAATAATGCCTAAACTTAGAGTACATAATCAGCCTTCGCTCAAGACTATTTTTGGCAGAGATTTAAATAAAAGACTACGAGCTTCTATTTATGGGTGCTTCACATGATTTTAAAGAAAAGCAAGCATAACAACTGAGATCAATCAAGCTGTCATGAACTTATTGTTCTCCCGTCCCTTGTGTGAGGAAATATAGTGACTAGTATTTCTGAGCCCCCAGCTGAAGGTGGTTCAGCAGTTATTAATGTAATATCTCTATATGGTTATGTATTTAAAACATTGTGCGTCATACGGGTGCAGACATATAATTCACTCAATAATGATTAATCCAACTATAGATTTATAGTTAAAGATAATCACATGGGTTTTTCCCAGGTAAAATAAATATAGTTGTTTATAAAAAATGAAGCACTGGTATTTTCCTCATTGGACGATCTAAATTGTAGGTGGATATTTGTTTAGAAAACAAAATTATAAGTGTCCATTGGAAGCGCTGTTAATGTACTTAGCTGCCGGTGTTGGGTATGTTGGCGTCTGCTTCAGCGGCTGGTGGTTCCCACAAGTGCTTTGGACTAATCCTTCTCTTCAATAGTCAAATCCGATGGCTGTAGTACGTCCCATGCAGTTAGGCTCGAGTAACTACAAAGGTTGTCAAGCGTCTTCATGACCCGTCTGATGTTGGTGTCTAGCGTCGACTGCTGGCAACTTGTACCACAAACTAAGAGGGAAACAAATGCCTATTTTGAGTAATAGGTCTCCTGATATGAGCATCAGGCGACCTCCACTTCCATCCACCATTTCATCTTCCTCAGAATTTTTATCCTCTATGAGCATTAATGTTAGACCCCGTGAGTTGGATGACAGTACTTTTGGACTACGGAAGGCGACAGTTGAAATATATATATATATATATATATATACATACACACACACGAGGGGCGTTCAGAAAGTAATGCACCACATCGTTTTTCTCAGGAGCTGTTTATTCAAAAAGCATGAAATTTATACACAATATACATGGATATGTCATGTAAACATCGGTATTATTCAACATAATCCCCATCAACTTGTACGGCTTTATGCCAGCGCGAAACAAGTGCAAGTATTCCTAGCCCGTACCAAATTTTGTCTTGATCATGTAGCCATTTCTTCGCTGCATGAATCACTTCTTCATCATCTTCAAACCTTGTCCCACGGAGTGCATCTTTAAGTGGACCAAATAGATGAAAATCAGAGGGTGCCAAATCGGGACTATAGGGTGGATGGGGTAGTACAGTCCAACCCAATTTGGTGATTGCTTCCCGTGTTGCCAGACTTGTGTGAGGTTGCGCATTGTCGTGAAGGAGATACAGGTCTGCTGGATTCTTGTGCGGCCGAACTCTGCGAAAACGTTGATTGAGTTTTTTCAATGTCTTAATGTAAGCTTACGAATTGATTATCTCTCCTCTTGGCACAACGTCCACAAAAATCACACCTTCAATGTCCCAAAAGACAGTGATCATGACTTTTCCAGCTGAAGGAATTGTCTTGAATTTCTTTCTTCGTGGTGATTGCGGATGATGCCACTCCATTGACTGTCTTTTTGTCTCAGGTTCAAAATGATGTGCCCAGGTTTCGTCACCTGTAACGATCTTAGCCAAAAAGTTCTCTCCATCAGCATTGAAACGCTCCAACAATTCAGAAGAAATTGCTTTCCTTTGCAATAGGTGGTCATTTGTGAGACTTCGAGGAACCCATCTTCCGCAAACCTTAGAAAATCCGAGAGTTTTTATAACTGCATTTGCACTATCAATGCTGACTGACAGCTGTAAGGCCAATTGTTGAGTAGTGATTCGCCTATCAGTAAGAATAATGCCCTCAGCGCATTTCAACATTTTTGCGTTGGTGGCTGTGACAGGACGTCCACAGCGCGGCCGATCAAGCAGCTCCGTATCTCCACTTCCTGATTCTTTGATTCTCTGAACCCAGCGACTGACTGTACTCCTGTCGACTGCAAAACTTCCATACACATCACATAGACGGTTGTGAATGTTCACAACAATTTCCTTCTCTGCAACGAGAAATTCTATCACAATTCGCTGTTTATAACGCAAGTTGCTAACACGCTCCATTTCAACGGTTTAGGGCAGCCGTATTATTTGGCCGGTTGCGGTGCAATTTGGTGCACACAATTGGCACATGCCATGTTTGAAGTGTGCAAAATTTCATGCTTCTATCTTCATAATTAGCTGAGAAAAACGATGTGGTGCATTACTTTCTGAACGCCCCTCGTATATATATATATATATATATATATATATATATATATATATATATATAATATATATATATATATATATATATATATATATATATATATATACAATTTACTGAAGTGTTAGTATAATAAATATATACACCATGATATCATCATC
The DNA here is from genome assembly GCA_024509875.1 of Oreohelix idahoensis. Lineage (NCBI taxonomy): Eukaryota > Metazoa > Mollusca > Gastropoda > Stylommatophora > Oreohelicidae > Oreohelix > Oreohelix idahoensis. Next base: position 265,200 of record JAMPIV010020793.1, on the reverse strand, counting down.
CACTTTATGTGGATCCTCGGGCCACCTCTGCTGTTGGTTCCTTGTGAGGATAGCCGCACGAAGTAGTCACTAGCTCTTGCAGTGGTGGTTCACATGTCAAGTTATTTGCAGTGAAGAGGTTGCCAGCGTCATATGCAATTGTCCATCCACAAGCAATTTGTACATGTCAAAATGCAAATATAAAATGATAAAATGTACATATTACAATTTACCCCTATTATCGGGCAACTGATTTAAGATGCCGGTCTCTTCAGGTTGGTTAGGTGTCTAGCTGGGTGCATTTGAAGTAGGATCCGAGAACTTAATGTGCAAAGTGATGGAGTTTCTGCCTTCCAATCGTAGAATTCACTTCGTCCTACGGCTAGTCCTATATTGGAGTCCTAATATTCTGTGTTCCTGTCTGTCTACGATTTCTCCTTGACGAAATTGGAAGTCAGTGCAGTAGTATTACAACGTTGTAGATTATAAACAAAAGTTTATCCCACACACCCATGTTGCTTCGTTGAGGAGTGATCCAATTATGAGCAGTCTATCTTAGCATTTTCATGCCAAACCAACCATCATCATGGTGTCCGATATTGGCAGGGGTGTATTCCCCACCCTCTCACGTAGAACATTACTACATGACAACATTAGATATTGCCCTTTACATACTATTTTCAAACTCCATGACAATTTAATGTCTTGCCACTTCCGTTGTTTCAAATCATGTTTAACAACTCAATACATAACAGATCTATTGCTGATAATCTCCTCCAATATGTTATTTTCTCGAAGTCAATTATTACAACGAAGTCAGTCTGCCGGAAGTGTTACATCACTTTCCGCGCCTTAATCTTTAAGAAGATCGCTATCTTCCGACATTCCAGTGAAATCGATCACGTATCAACGATTGTTATCTACCTTCCCCGACAAACGTCTGGGTTCTCCCCCCCCTCCCTATTCCGTCTGCCAGTGTTTGTTCAATCAACCCATCTCGCTACTTACGGACACCTTTTCTGCCTGGCCGGAAGCTGTTACATAATCCATTACGCAAACAACTTCAGCTTGCACAAATAGAAATCAATGTTCCTTCAAAAACAGGTCAAACGGCCAGGTACCATAGGGCAGCGGTTTTCAACCTGTGCGCCGCGGCGCCCTGGGGCGCCATGACTGATGGTCAGGGGCGCCGTGGGTTGGCGTGGATTATTTTCGTATTTAGCTGTAAAGAAAACACAGAGCTGTGGGAAATTTCATTTTTGGTGTTTGTCAACCTGCATGACACCGGAGAAATTTCACTTTTGATGTTGCCAGCCTTTGAAGTCCCGCTCCCCCGACCCGCCTATCAACTTTTCGCGCATTCTCCTCGCGCGACCACAGTAGGTAACACGGTGATTTTCAGTTTTAAAACGTTTTTGAAGGTGTTGTGAGTTTGATATAACCTATTGAAAGATTTTTTAATTTGGCAAGTGTTAGTAAAAAGCGAGAACTTGTTGACAAGGAAAGTGGTAATGAGGAAAGGAAACGTAAGTATAGAAAATACGACGAAGGTTTCTTAGATTTTGGTTTCACGTGAACTCTTGTGAACAATGAAAAGGTGTTCACAGTGTGTTTTGTGTTTTAAAGTACTCTCTGTCGAATGTATGCTGCCTAGCAAATTGAAGCGCCATTTAGAAAGTGTTCATAAGAATGACGTGGGCAAACCAAGAGAATACTTCTCTAGAAAGCTGAGTCAAATGAAAGAACAAAAATGAAATAGATTTTCGTGGAGATATTGTTTCTATAATTCAGGGACACTTATCTCAACTCAGTGTTCATTTTGAAAACATACTTTCCTGAAAACTGTGACAGGTTTCAGTAGGTTCAAAATCCCTTCAGTAGTGATGCTCCTTCGGACTTCAGTACTGCAGAAGTGGAAGAACTGATAGAACTTTCATCAGACTCTTCACTACAAGCGAAGTGTCCATCCATGGCATTGCCAACATTTTGGTATTCAGTGAAACAGGAGTTCCCAAGCTTGAGCAAGAGAGCACTGAAGATATTAATTCCTTTTGCAACCTCCTTTCTCTGCGAGGCTGGGTTTTCAGAAGTGGCTGTCATAAAAACCAAGTTCAGATCAAGACTTGATGTGGAGAAGGAAATGATGGTAGATGTATCTCAATGGGTGCCAAGATTTGACAAGCTGTGTAACAACAAGCAAGCTCAGAGTTCACACTGAGGTGACTGGTACTTTATTCATCATATATTTTTTTTAGTTTTACTGTACAAGTTTTTTTGTTATGGAGATTGAATCATGAGTGCAGTATATCAGTGAATGATTTTCAGACAAAAATATAAAAACAATGTTAGAAAGAAACAACTTTATCTTTGCTGTTTTCTTTTTTATAGTAAGGGTTTTCAAAGTGCACTTCTGTATATTTTTTCTTGTACGTGTAATTTTCTCACAGATTGTCCAATTGCATTTTTTTTTAAAATTACATTGTTTAAAAGCCTTTCCTAAGATCTCCTGCTAAAAAAATTAGGCTAAATGTGGAAACATCGCTAGAGTTTTTACCAGTTATCCCACAGGGGAGCCGCAGAAAGAATGTAGTTGGTCAGGGGAGCCATGGACTCAAAAAGGTTGAAAACCGTTGCCATAGGGCAAGTGACGAAGTAGTACAATTTGACTTCGAACATAAAAGCGTAAACAATAAACAAGGGAAGGATTAGCATGTAGAAGGAATGATCGAATAAGTACGGTCAGAGACAATTGAAGACCAGAAAAAGAGAACGAACGAGTCGTCACACATGCTATACATTACCAAGACGAAAACAAGCGATACTTTCCAGATTAAGAACCGGCCATTGCTGACTAAAATACCATCTGTACAACAAATTGATAATCTGACAGACCGATATGGGCCCATGTGGAGCGAACAAACAGTAGAACATGTGCTCCAGGACTGTCGGCTCCATGAGAGGAGCAGAGTTGCAGCATGGTCTTCTCCAACCCAATTGAGGGATAAACTGTATGGTGACGAGAGAAGCATGAGACGAACTTTCAGCTTTATAAAGAGATATAGATGTTTTTATTTAAGAGCGAACGACGAAAAATAAGAACATTTTTATAAAAATACAGCAGGTCAGAGCTCGTTCCTGTCTGCTCTGTCCACGGTTTCTGCTTATCTAAGTAAACTGCATGTCTTGTTTCTATATAATCAGTAGTCACACATCTGTTGTTGAGGTAGGGCGAATTAGTTGTTGTTGTTGTTGTTTAACTAGGGCTGCTGAGCTTCTCGCTCTTGTGCAGCCAATACCAAGTTGAAGACTCCTTGGTATTATCTACACTGTAGATCTGGGCTTTTCCTGTGGCTTTTCTGCCATTCCAAAACGTGCTGAGATGAAGTCGTGAGCTCAGGTCTATCCACCTTGGCTTGCATTTAAGGATCGTCACATTTGGTCCCAAGCTAGGAGTAAGAATTGCGTGGCATACTGTGCATTCCCCGCCATCCAAGGGGGCTCTCCACCTATGCAGAGCTAAAATACTGTGCTCTAGTTCTGGGCTCTCCCAAGGAATTGTCACGTCCTACACACAGCCACTTCTCAGCTTCTCCTGCCTATAGCTGGGTCCATAGTAAGATCCTCCTGCATGCAGTCAACCAAGTCAAAGCCAAAGAATTACGTCAGGGGCTCAAGTGAGACTCCTCCAAGCTTAGTGTGCAATGCAGGGTTCTCAACATGCTTCATCACAGGGGGAATCCCGGGCGAGGCAGTATAGTCATCACTATTTTCCTTAGCGCTCCCTACAGAGCATGAAGTCACCACTGTATCTGGTCCCCTTGCAGGAAGCCTACACTAAACATTCACATGCTGCAGCAGTTGTGGTTTCTGTGGCGATTTGTTTTACTTGATGAGATTGCCAGCCTCAAGCAGAGCCTCATTTTAGTTGCCTTGTACGAATCTCTCGAGGGTGCAGTAGGCATATTATATTATTTCTTTGTAACTTTAGAGACACCCCCCGGGAACTACACGGTGTCGATGCAGTATAAAGGTCAAGGTTGTTCTTTAGCAGATACTACCGTAGGGGAGGTCACTTCGCTATACTAGATCTAGCTTTGAGAGGTGGGGTGACTGGTTAGATTCCTTGATGCCCTTACCTTCCCTAAATCAAGAGCAAAGTCGGGTACCCATTTACAGCTGGCTAGACGAGCGTGATGATAACTTGAATCGAACCCGGCACCTTTACTGCGAGAGACCCGCGCTCTAACCGGACGATGCGGTATGGGAGAGATTGTTTACCTTGGCTGTTGTCTTCTTGTGGCTAGGGACGTGCTTTTCAGCCTAGACAGAAATCTATCGGTTATATCAGAACGCAATCGCAATTCAAAAATAACTGATGAAATCTGTCAATTTTAGTGCAACGATGATAAAATATATAGCCCAGAAAAGACTAGAAACACAATAGTGTCTATCAACTAGAGTGGCAAAAACCTGAAAATGGATATTCCTGACAGTGATTGCTAGCACTTGCAGCGTTGATAAATATAAAGCCTTGAAAGACAAATCTGTTTTTTTTTTTTACATACGGGTCAACAAGGCAGCGAACAAGGGGAAATATAACTGTGGTTGTTGGCATTCAGTTCGTAACGAAAAACAATATGTCAAAATGTTATCACGCAAGAGGTTACAGTCATGTCTTACCAGTTGGCGACGTTGCTCAGGCAGTCATGCCAGGATGTTGTACGTTTGACTCTTTGTAAACACTGCCACAGTTGATGAATAGCGTGTACTGTGTGACACAGAATTTATTAAATAAAAAGCGGTGTTATTTATGTTAAGTGTTGCCCAGTTTTGTAACAGTAAAACAAAGTGATCTTCACAGAGACCGTGACAGAGATAGAGCAGAGAGATAGAGCAGAGAGATAGAGAAAGACTAATTGGGGTTATAGGCAGAGCCAGGAAAGGGATTGACGGAAAGATAGGTTAGATTAACACGAATACAGTCTTTTTCTTCTTCTTCGTTCTCTCTTGAATAACTACATCTCTTTGATAAAGTTGGCAGTCTGTCTCAGGCTTCTCTCGTCACCATACAGTTTCTCCCTCAACTGGGTTGGAGAAGGAAACGTTGTCACCCTGATCCTCTCTTGGGGGGCAACATGTTATACTGTTTGTTTGTTCTCCCCACATGGGCAGCGTCGCCACTCTAAATTTTGAGAACAACCTAGATATCGGCCACTTGGGCTATTGTTGACGATTTTTGGGATGCTTTGTGTGATTTTGGGCGAAATCTAGGTGGCGTTCTTCAGCTAATGAAGGAAAATGACATCTAGATGGGACCAAAAAAAAAACAACAACCTAGATCTAGGTGAATGCACCTATGATTGGCAACGCTGCACATGGGCATATATCAGGTTTCGAACCAGGTCCTGTTGCCTCAAGAAGCAAGCTTTATAACCACCGTACCACAGACAATATGTGAAAAGAAGCATAGTCTCTTTGAAAGGTAAACTTAATAATGTGTTTTATGCCGGAGGATGGCAAAGCTATTAGTTTAATAGTTCCCAGGTTTAAATCCAGAAAATGGGAGGTAAATTAATGTCATATCATAAATCTTAATGCCGAGATGGCCAACTAGGAATAGACTCAAAGATTCAGTTCTGTCGTAAAAATTAACAGTGATGCAACGTCAAAATATCTCCAATGATACAACGTAGGGATAAAAAACCAATGCATAAGCTGCTGGAATACATGATCGCCCGCGCCGCGGGTCATCAGGTGTTAAAATTGAAGGCAAAACGGAACGAGGATCAAAAGACAAAAATCTGACTGAACGCGTACTTGAACTAGCGAGGTTAATGGACGCAAATTGGTGGGGCAAGGAGGAAAAGTCACGTGCCCCCCCCCCCCCCCCCCCCCCAAGTTGACAGAAAGTAAGGAATTCGACAGAAGGGACCTTGGATATGATACGCCACAGTCATTTATTGGACGCTTTTGCGATACCAAGCCTTTAATTTGAATTCAGCGGCTAAACGCAGATGTTTGAAATATTACAAAATTCAAAAAGTAACTTTTTCTTAATATTAATGTTAGGAATATAAAAATTAGCTGGCCGGATGGCCCATTCTGAGCAGTGAAATAATATACTTTCATTTATACAGACGGACAGATAATAAGAAAGATAATGACAAAAGACGGGGTTGTTCACATCAGCGAAAGACTGCATTGAATCAAACATGCCACTATTTGCACAAAAATCGTAACCTTGAGACTCAAGTGTTCAAATCTAGTTAGAATGCAAGAGAGGGGGGAGTAGCGGACAGTAGTGGCTAAAAATAACTTAGGAGGCAGGTTCGTGCAGTTTTACATGTGTTAGTCCAAAAAAACAAAACAAGTGAAATTGTGGGAAAAAGATAAATTGTGACCGACGTACATTTTAAAAATTGAGATGTACTTTTGACTTTTTTGGGAAAAGATAAAATGTGACGGACGTACATTTGAGAAAATAAGATGTAATTTTGACTTTATTTTCAAATTTTGAATTGAAAAGCTTGGTCTTCTGATCTGATTGGCCAACGCATTTTATATTAGCGGGATAGAGACGCACATTTTTGCCATTCGACATAAGTCTGTCCAGTAACACAGTCATTAATTGTAGTGGTGATTTCCCAGAAATAATATATAATATTCAGTGGGACACCATACTATAGCCAGCAGCTCAGCAGAGTTTTGCTAGCACTTATTTACTGTGTACTATATTCATATTTCTGAGCTGTGAGTTTCAGTTGGCACCAAGGTGGTGTCAAACGAGTTGTTGATTTTACCCGAGTGGATCCGTGCAGTAACCTTGTGTCAGAGCAGCCTATTATTGCCCCAAGCACGGAGAGGTGGGGCCACCAGACCACTATTATTGCCCCCAAGCACGGAGAGGTGGGGCCACCAGATCTCAGCACCAGAGCTACATCTTCAAAGTTGAGTGAGCCTCTGGTCTGCTGAGAATTCACCAACTCAACGTAGTTACTAACAATCCCATAAAATTCCTGCAATTTACTGGACACTGTGTAGTCAATATAGACTGGAGTGATGAGGCCACCCCAACAGCACAACCATTAAACGGTCTCCCAAATTAGATGACTACTATAAACATTAATAAAACTAAATAGTCTAGTAACATACATATGTACACTCTTGCATTTATTATGTAATATTCCATGCATTTTTTTCATAATTCCTAAATCTTTTATAAGTTCTGGTCAAAATAAAACTTGATCCAGAACAAAATAAATGTAAGAAAATTTCTATCAAAAATTTTACACACTTGAGTTAGTTCAGTGTATTATAACATTTGTTAATATTATTAGACTTAGTAAATATCTGTGTGTGTGTCTATAACTATCACACCACATTACATATCATTACCCTAGACATTTAACGTAGCCACATTCATTAGAACACAAAAAAAGATAAGTGTGAGGTCGTAGTGGTAGCGAGAAGGGCCTTCTGACAATTCACAGTTACATATTATCTCAGGAGCCTTCACAGCTGACCTCATGCATCACACGTAGTACCATCACCACCATACAATACCATCAAACCCACTACAAGTTCCAAGTTCTTTTACTTGACACCGCGCAAAAACTGCCTAGCTTACGTTCGCAATCCCATAAATTTAGCAAACGGGAACGACAAAACTTTGTAGCTCTTCATTAATGCACGCACACTGTTTACCGTAAGCTCTCATTTTATCAGTAAGAATGTCCCATTGTCGGGTCATTTCTCTAAAAAGGTAGGCCCCTTGTTAGGAAAAGTAATTGTTAGCAATTAACCAACAGATAAACTGTGGTAATGCTGCAGATAACAGATGGCCGACCTTGCCATCGCAATTACCGAGAGGGAATGGAGCTGTAAACAATGTTGTTATTGTTGACTTGGCCCTGTTGCGGTCGTGGAGTCTAATGATCTGATTTACATAAGGAAGGCGACCTGGATCACCCTAAGATGATGCCTAGATGGCAGGGAGGATAGTGTGATTCGCTTGCATAGCTAGGCGGGGTTGTCGCACGGAAGGTCCTGGGTTCGAGTCCTGGGTAAGCCACTCACGTCTGTTGTTTTTCTGTTGTCTAGTTTTCTACTTCTTTATTTCTTACGAGTGCCTGAAAACATACCTTTATGTTTGTCTAATATTTATTTACCCTAAGATAGGCTGCGTTGTTCTTGAAGACTGAACCGTTTTCTTGAAGACCAGGTATTAAGTAAAACTGTTTACGTTGTGTGAGAACGAAAGTCTAGAATAGTTGAAGTAAAACTAACTTAATACCTTAACTATTTGACTCCCTAATTTATTGTCCACCCTGTGACGTAATTTTACTTCATGATAGACTAAAAACAACGCTCAGAGAGTTGTTTAGGCACAGGTGTCAAATCTGACCAACGCTCTGAGCGTTGTTCCGGAATCAAAGAGTTAATAAACTAACTTCTTGCTTTCATTATCATCATCATTATCCTGCTTTGCGTTCTTTATGGAGCATGGTCCCACCACTGTAGCTGATCCCCATGCAGCAAGCCTACACCAAGCATTCGCCTGCTCTTGCTGTGGTCTACGTGGTAATTTGTTTTACACGATAAGGTTGCCAGCACAAAGCATAACACGTATTAGTCACTTGTACGACTTGCCTGAGGGTGCAGTATGCATATTCTTTCTTTATCTCTTCAGAGACCACTGGTAACTAAACAGGACACGTCGTGCTGTAGTAGTTCCCTCATGCTACACGGTTAATTGAGTAGGTGACGCGGGAATCAGTTCTACGATAAACCGTAATTTTCTTTCATTTCGTTGATTGTCATTATGAATCAGTCAGTTAATCAATCAGTCAGTGCCCCTTTATCTCCCCGAGGGTTTTGGTTTGAAGAACCATCTTCATTGCACACATACAACTCCATCAGTGCCGCGATCTCCTCCCTTAGATCACACAAGGAGGATCTCAGCACAGTGCAGGAACTCCGTAGCAGCGACTCAGATCCCAATGTGTGTATACAGGAATCACACATTATGTAAGTATTTTTGTGGTGGGCAGGTTTCCTGGTTTTTCAATTTTTGCCAGAGCAGCGACCGTATGGCCTACTCTTTACGATTTCCAACTGCCGTGGGATTTTTTAACGTGCACAACTTGCACAACATGATCTCCCATGTTTTCGTCCTTATCTGAGAAGGCTAGGCTTCCGATCTTACTACCCAGGATATCGGGGGTGGGGGGGGAGGGTAAGAGAGTATTATATCATTAGAAACCACTGGTTCTGAAGACGACAGTTCCATCAAATATATTACCTATACCGGTAGCGAACCCGGTACCTTTAGAATTAAGGCCGGACCCCTTAACCACTCCGATCCCTCCACGAGGAGCACAGTCCTTCAAGAAACACATGTCAAGTCCTTCTGTTACATGGCTTCAGCTCAAGGTCGTTCTATGTCTCCTGTTCTCTTCTCCGTGATCGACTTCTACTTTTCTTACCCATGAGATTCCGGAACAACCACTGCCTGGTAATGCTATCAACAGGTTCCCTCAGTGTTCAGTCCATCGCCAGCTTCGTTTTCTTATCGCTTGTTCATGTTGTTTGTTGAAGTTTTCCTGGCTTAAAGTTTCTACAGGATGTTAGGTCGTCCCTTGCTCAACCATCCTTTGACGCTTCTTATGACATGCATGATAGATTACAGGGTTACTATTCTTTGCTTCTCTTTCGGACCTCGGTTACACACGGGTGGGTTGTTATTATGTCGAGGGTGATAATGGTATTATTTTTATTATTGTGGTACTCACAGTACGAGTGTCCGATTGGCAGAGTGGTTAGAGAGCTAGTCTCTCGCGGCAAAGGTGCCAGGTTCGATTCACGGTATCGTCACGCTCCAATCTACCCAACTGTAAATGGGTACACGACTTTGCTCTAATGTTAGGAACGGAAAGGGCAGCGAGGAAGGGAACTGGCTACCCCACCTCTCGATGCTGGGCCTAGTAAGGTGAAGTCTCTAACACTTAACTAACCCAACGGCAGTATCTGCTAGTGCTATGGGACTTAATTTACCTTTTAACTGACAGTAGACAACACGGGTGTAGAGATCACCACTTTGTGTCGTCCTGTCTACTTCTTGAGGAGTATGGTAACAAGTAATGGTGACTTTACAGACGTAAAAGGGCCGACAGACTTTTCTGACCGGGGAAATCCTACTTATGATTAGTTTACCTCCTGTTGTAACGCCCTTTTTAGAGTTTCTTGTCATTTTGTTTGAAATAATGAGATCACCCCCTTTCCGTGCGAAAGTTAAATAGATACGTTGTGTTATGTGCCAGTTGTAGGTTGTTAACACCTGCTGTAAGTCTGACATGCTGTCCGTGAGCGAATTGTTAGTGATAATAGCGCTGTTGGTGATAATGATGGCGAGATAACTAACGATGTGGCTGGTACAATTTGCTTTCACTTCTGCATACATCAAAATGAGAGGTTTCTGTTAAATGTCTTTTAACATCAGCCAATCACCTCATCTGTATTTCGCCAAGGCGTACTGGCATCGTCTGTGCTTGTCACCGACAGCCAAGCTTCATTATTGGCTACTGGCATTAGGACTGTCAAAATAGGAGCCACGCCCAAAATGTCTCATTTAAGCACAATCGCTGTCACTGTGGAATGGTACCCAGCAATAGCGGCCGAATTCCGCGCTTTTTATGTGCATCCTTGTCAGGTGGTTTGGTTTATTGATTATTTGGGCTAGAACTAAAGCAGCCGTCTTATCATATACCCATTTTCAGCTTGGTTCTTGGTTGATGACAAAGCCGGTACACAGAAAAAAAAACTACAGGACAGTCATCATACTTCCTGCATTCAGAGCATTGCGTAACTAAGGTGGGGCATGGGTCCTGGGCGCCAAATTGGGGGCGGGGGGCGGCGCCATTTTCATGGTTAAATTATGCAAAAATTCCACTTCTCATTTATGACAATCCAATTTATCACACTTCTCATTTATGTGTAGGTACGTGTGATTGTAGGAAAGATATAGGCCTATATATATATCCACTGGTTGTATACATGACTGACCAATCCTCTAATACATCCACCTGTTACACTGACAACAGGATCTGTCACATTAACAACCTGTCATTACACCATTCACAACCGCCAACATATGGCTAATTCAAAATCAGATTCCGAACAGTGAGAACCGCCTCCAAAAACATCCTCTGTCCAACGAATCTATATATTCAGCTTATCTACTTAGTCGTTCCTCTTCTACCGTGAGGTGTAGAGGTTTGGAAGAGAGTGCGTATTACTTATATACATATATCTATCACCAAGAGCTAACGCTGTGTGATGGTAGATCAAAGACAACACACACACACACACACACATATATATATATATATATATATATATATATATATATATATATATATATATATATATATATATATATATATATATATATATATATATATATATATGGGTGCCATCAACCCTAGTTACGCCTGTGAGTCAGAGCCAGCTGGAGGGTTGCTAGCACCCAAGACACCTAAGCTTTGGCGCCCTTTAACATATGTAAAACATTATATTTCTGGATTTACAGCATGAAATCAAAATAGTCAATGCTAAAGGCCATAACCACATGGATTAATAGTTGGGTGATGATAAATAATAATCTAAATGAAAATGACAATTAAATTTATTGAGATATGTGTATAAAGACATTATGATTAGAAAAACATATAATAATTATTTACTGCGAAGTATAATCTATGAGCTAACTCTGCGTGATGTTTAAAGAATGCTCACAAACTGATATACTATATTCAGTTACACAGGTGAATCAAGAACTTAGAATTAGTGATTAAGTGAAACACATGTTTTAAGCAAAACAACAACCTCGCCCCCCCCCCCCCCCCCGAAAAAAGGAGGCATTAATTTTGTACAGAATCCGAACAAACGGCAAGAGCATACAGTATTCAGTCAAGTTGATAATGATAACATGTTGAAAACTGTACGTGCAAATAATCCCCTATACAGGCATACCTAGCTTTATTGCGCTACGCTTTATTGCGCTTCGCAGATATTGCGTTTTTTTTTTTTAAATTATTCATGTCATGTTATATTAGAACGTGCCTTCTTCTGATAGTCTAGATTTTAGCAAAAAAAAAAAAAAAAAAAGATTACGATTCACTGAAGGCTCAGATGATGACAATTAGCATTTTTTTAAGCAATAACGTATTTTTAATTTTACAGTATATATATATTTTTTTTTAAGACCTAGCATTACTGCGCACTCAATAGACATAGTGTAAACATGATTATAGGCTTTTATGTGCACGAGGAAGCCAAAAAAATGGGTGAAATCCGCGTTATTACGATATTCGCTTTATTGCGGTGGTCTGGAACCGAACCCGCAATATCTCCTAGGTATGCCTGTATACTGTCTCTTACCGAAACGTCTGAAACCAACAATAGGAAAAAATCCCGTCAGCTTTACGGGAAAATATGGAAAAGTCGCACATTCGCCGTGAGAGCCACGTTGAACACCCAGTAAAAGAAATTGTTTGCCTTGTAATCTTTGCATTTTGGGAAAAATAAGGAGACGGCGTGCATTGCACCGTGAAAGTTAAATTGAACATCTATTGAAAGAGCATGCAGGCCTTTCAATTGTTTTTTTTTTTTTTTTGTGTGAGTGACAATAAAGATCCAATGAAGTTGAAATGGAATGGCAGAGAATGAAATGATCACGGGAGATTTAGTGACGTCATCAGGACATGGAACAAAGAGACCACAACATAATTATTTACCTGTCATGTTTTGGCGGGTTACTTTCTTGCATTATCCATTATTAATAAAAAATATGAACAATACAACAGACAGTAGATGCGGAAAAACGTTCTTTATTTTTTTTTTACTAACTACTGTTTTTTTTTTTTTTACTTCAGTTCTACGCTTGTTTTCAAACCTTGTATTTGGAAGATCCAGACATTAGTGGTATATTAACACCAGACCATAAGGCCTTTTACATTTAGACTTGCTCCCTAATATAACCGACGGACCTTGTGTCTAGGTATAATGGGGTCATCATCATCATCATAACCCTCCACTCCCAAAGGAGCATAGGCCTTCAACAAACACATGCCAAGTCCTCCTGTCACGTGCCATCATCTCAGGTTCCTTCCACGTTCTCCTTATCATTTTCACCTCTGTTTCCAGCTCTCTTCTCCATGTGCTTCTTGGTCTACCTCTGCCTCTCTTGCCCTGGGGGTTCCAGAACAAGGACTGCCTTGTAATGCTATCAACAGGTTTCCTCAGTATGTGTCCTATCCATCGCCATCGTCTTCTTCTCATCTCTTGTTCCACTGGCACTTGTCTAGTTCCACGTTGGTAACCTTGTCATACCATTTTAATCCCTCTATTCTACGCAAGCACCCATTTATGAAAGTCTGTAGCTTTTTGGTTGTTGTCTGTTGTTCTCCATGTCTCAGAGCCATACAATAGGACTGACTTCACATACGACTGACGAAGAATAGCAAGAACTGAAATAATTGTATTTCTTTTTAACTTTCGAAGTTTCATTTATGTGATCACTAAAAGTTTCATTTACGTGATCACTAAAGTGTCATTTACTCACGTTTACAACGTGTGCACTAAAGTGTCATTTACTCACGTTAACAACGTGTTCACTAAAGTATCATTTCATCTTGTTAACAACGTTTTCACCAAAGTTACTTGCGTTAACCTACTTATATATCTCGGCTCCATATTGTAATCATCAGTGTGTTTATCTTAAGCCTCGAAGACAGATGATAAACTTCTTTGACCTGTATCACGACCTTTGGCAAGTAGAAAGATGATAAACTCCAATGACCTGGACCGTGACCTTTTGCAGGCAGCAGATGAAGTTCCACTTGTCAGCAGAGTACATTCATTTCCGGCCCGACCAGTCGTGTTTAAATACCAGAAATATCAAATTTACACCCTCCGACCGTAAATCTGCGCCTTTGGGACGCTTTACATTATTTGAGTCTCGTCTGCGCCAAAGATTTTGATAATACGCGCCCAGTACACTGTCAGCATTCACACATACCTTCCGCTCTGGCTCCCGCGTTTCTTGTAATATTACCCGGGGCTTGAGTGCTTCCGAGGCCGTCCTGTAGGTTTTGACACAAATGACAGATTACGGTTCACTGATTTATAGCGTTTTTCTCCACCTTCTGGCCTGTTTTACGGGATGTTTTTGAGTGCGCCTTCGCACCTGCGGGATAATGTGCACATTTGATGCAGTTCGGGGATGTGGAAGATGAAGCATTAAAGAAATATCTCATAGATTTGTATTTTGTTTGCTAATGATGGAAATCCTCAGAGTGCAATTAATTAAATGTAACTTTTTGTGAGTACATGAGGTGCAAATCTGGCACGGGCTTTACGCAAGGAAGTCCCATGCACCTTGAGGAAAAAAGAAGAAAAAGAAAAACAAATGTATTCTTTTTTATTTCTTACTATTTGTAGAAGAGCATCCGATTGGCAGAGTGGTTAGAGCACTGATCTCTCGCAGCAAAGGTGCCGGGTTCGAAAAACGGTATCGTCATGCTCCAGTCTCCCCAGCTGTAAATGGGTACCTGCCTCTGCTCTTGAGTTAGGGAAGGAAAAGGCAGCGAGGAAGGGTGCTGGTCACCCCCACCTCTCGATGCTGGACTTAGTGTGGTGAAGTCTCTAACACTTCACTCCCATACGGCAGTATATGCTATTGGACTACCTTTTTTTTTTACTAATTAGAGGAGCAGCCGATTGGCTAAGTGGTTAGCGCGCTTACCTCTCGGTGGCACAGTTGCCGGGTTCCGGGATCGAATCCTGGTAACGTCACTCTCCATGTTACTCAAATGTAAAATGGGTATCTGACTCTGCTGTTTAGTTAGGGACAGCAAAGGCGGCGAGGACGGAAACTGGTCACCCCACATGGTAAATCTGGACCTAGTATAGAGAAGTCTGACACTTCACTCCCCTACGGCTGTATCAACTATGGGACTACCTTTACCTGGTGGTGTTTCTTAACTGGTGATCCCATGTACTGCCAATAAGTCCCATTACTACACGTAATGAATCCGGGCAGAGCTGTCATTTTGATATAAACTATGTCTGATAGTATGGCTGTTTAAGTGGTTACGTTCTCGTCATATATTACTTGGTCTGTTTTGTTTTGGTGGAGATATTTTTAGAAGAGGTTTGCGAAATCACCTGCACTCTCAAGAAAATCTGCTATTCCTAAAATGTTGATAAACACAGCTGGAAGTCAATTCCATTTACGGAAGCTGCTTTAATTTATACGTAAGCTAAATCACGAAAGGGTGCCAGTCGTAAAGAATCGTTTCTAGTACAGTAGTGGTCTATCATGTGCTCTCTGTAGGTCGTAGAGACAATGATACTGACCTATCACTTGCTCTTTCTGGGTCGGAGTGGCTAAGAGGTATGGCGTCCGTCTCGAATTCTAGAGGTACCGGGTTCGATTCTCAGTTGAGGGAATATAATTTATGGGAATTTTTTTTTCAAAACCAGTGGTCCTAATGATGTCATACTTCCCCCCCCCCCCCCCTCCCCGGTCTCCTGGTTAGTGAGATCGGATGACTAGCCTTCTCAGATAAGGGCGAAAAAAAAAGATCCCGTGTGCAAGGTGCGCACGTTAAAAATCCCACGGCAGTTGGAAATCGTAAAGAGTAGGCCATCAGGCCGCTGCCTTGGCAACATTTACAAATTAGACACCTTCTCACCACAAAAATATTTATAGAATGTGTGATTCTTATATACACACATTGAGATTCTCGCCGGTGCTACGGAGTTCGTGCACTGTGCCGATATCCTCCATGCGTGATCTAAGGGAGGAGATCGGAGCACTGATGGAGTTCTCCGTGTGCAATGAAGATAGTCCTTAAAACAAAAGAGAAGACTGCTGTTGGTCTTATCTTTTGCTCTCTCCATGTGGTACTCTTCTTTCTTCTTTGATCCTTAGCCGCTGACCGTCAAAGCAGTCAGTGGCCATCACGCCTAGTGGCGTCTTGTAGGGCAACAACAAATTGATTCCACTTTGCTCGGTCGGTGGCCATCCTTCGTACAGTGCCCCAACTCTGGTTCATTCTTTGCATCTCAGCCTCCACAGTTGTGACGTAATGAGTTAATAAGAGTGGCAGATGTTGATAGTGAAGAAGACTAGACACGTAAATTTAGTCTAGACAGGTATATCCCAGTCTCGGAGAAGAGCACTGGTGTAAGGATGGCACAGGTATAGCTATAGCTGCAAAGAGCACACGTCTGGATGGAATTTGTATAGATCAAGAGCTCTAGAGTGCTACCGTCACCTAACTATACTGTGACAACAATAATACAGCAAAATATAACTGTCAACAATAAGAACTTGACAAGTCATAAAATTACAATTTACTGAATTATTTATTAATGTACATCTAGTTTCTTATTTCTCTGTAGAAAATCGGAAGATCTCAATTGAAATGAAAAATACAAAATCAACAATATTTATAACTTTTTACATAAAGTTCATGTCTACGTTAATCCTAAAGTCTTTTGCCTGCACTGGGTTAACACAGATTGCACTTTTCATCACTACACAGTCTCTTTTGGGATCTCACAGAAGGTTTTGGAATATAACACTTAGGACTTAGCTTTACAGTCCTGGACAATGTCTGGTAACACACGAGTGTAGTTGGAATACAGCTTCTTGAATCTTATGTTTGGCTAGCCAAGGAATGATGGAGCCAAAACACGTGAACTCCGTCACACACAGTATACGTTGAGTGGATGGTAGTTTCAGATCAGGCTGTTCCAAACTAGACCAGTAAACCTGCAAAATATGTAGCATGTGGCTAGTCCTTGTGTGGTGATTTCTCACAGGTCTGCGTGTTGTGAGGTGATGTGTTCAGTGTATGCTTATATAGGTATGGCATAAGTTCTGGTTCAATGGCAGTGTATAGCAATGACAAGTTCTGGTTCAATGGCAGTGTATAGGCAATGACAAGTCTAAGTGATTTCATTTACAAAAATACATAATACAATTTCTGTACACAGTCATGATGCTGCAGTTGCCTTCTACAGTCATCAATAAAACAATGTTATCCAACATAGGCCTTCCCTTAGTTCTGCCTTTCCATTCCTGCGCATCTCTGTTATGCATCCTGGTCCTTGCCTCATTCTCCATTTTGAATTCAAATATTGTCTCGCAGTTTAATTTAATAATCACCTGTAAAAGAAGTATTTACATAAAAAAATACATATATATTCGTAATATTACATACCCCTTTTAGGATAAATCAGAAGTAGAACTGACTGAAGGCTTGGCAAAAGTTCAACTGCCCGGCATAACAAATAGGAATGAACTTGCTCAGGTGTTGATCCTTCTCTCCCTCTCTGCCTTCAGATTCGTCTCTCTTCCGAGGTTTCAATTTTTCGTGTGTAACCTGTCTGCCACGATTTCTCTCTATTTATACACAGCCAGCGAGCGAGCGAGAAAGCATCTCACGTCTGCGGCTAAAATGTTCGTTCCAAACAGCTCGCGCAGCGGTTTTGTGTTTTCTTATTTTCTTCCGCCGTTCCGTTCTTTTTATCTTTTGTATGAATCATGTGTGTTTATACCTTACTTTAATTGTACCATCAACAGCTTCTTTCCCTCCAATAATTTCCTCTATTGGGTTGGTCTTAGAATTTATATAATTTTACAAAGTGGCTTAACTTGACAAAATATGATGAAGTGGTCTGTTCTCAAGCTTCTATCCTCTTTTTGCAAGAACGGTGGAATTAGTTGTTTAAAAGGAAATAAATGTGGACTTCTCCGCTCCTAACGATACTATTATCAACTCTTTCCGATCATTCCTTCTTTTTTATATGAATTTTATTCGTTAGCCATCAAAACCAAATATCGCTTCGTTTTTGTAGCCAGTACACAGCGCTGGAAAATGTTAGCGAGAGGCACTCGCGTCCGCTCGGTTTAAAAATATCCCAACCAAGAATTTGTCTTGCGTATTTTTTTTCCACCACGCGACATAGCCCTCCTCTTTAAGCTGTAGCTCGCTCAGCAGACCTAAAAAAAAATTTGCCGAGACTAATTCTGGTAGTTCTCTCCTTCCGCTGTAGTGGGGTGTCTACTTAAAAAATCCGCACCAACATTATGCTTTCCCGGTATGTAGTTTACCGTAAAGGAATATGGTTGTAATAATAAACTCCATCGTAAAAGTCTCGAGTTGAGTTTTTTTGACGCAGCTAAAAAGGTTAGTGGCTGGTGATCACATTGTACTGTGAAGTGGGCTCCATAAAGATATGGTTGAAACTTCTGGATCGACCACACCAACGCTAGACATTCTTTCTCAATGGTTGAATAGTTCAACTCTGCTGCATTTAATTTCCGACTGGCATACGCCACAGGTAAAGGTTCTTCTGGCTGTTTCTGCAATAAGGTTGCCCCAATTCCAATATTGCTTGCATCCGTTCTCAAAATAAACTCCTGGGTTATATCTGGCAATTTCAGAATGGGTTTACTTGTGAGCTTTTGCTTCAACTTTGTGTAAGCAGCCTCACATTCTGCTGTCCATTTTACATTTTCGGGTTGGCCTTTCTTTGTTAGGTTAGTTAGAGGGGCACAGAGTGTATTGAAGTTTTGGATATATTTTTGGTAAAACCCGCACAAGGAAACAAAAGATCTTACATCTTTCTTTGTCTTTGGTCTAGGTGCCTTCCTCAACTTCTCTACATTCTTGGGGTCTGGTGACATATTTCCCTTGGAAATTGTGTGTCCTAAAAATTCCAACTCCTGACAACCAATAAAGCATTTAGTTGGACGAGCAGTCAGTCCCGCCTCTCTAAGTCTATCAAATAACATGAAGAGTGCCGATAAATGTTCCTCAAAGGTTCCTGTGGAGATGAGGATATCGTCCATGAAATTTGCAATGGAGGGGTTCTTTAGTGGTTCCAGTAATTTTCTCGTCATACGAGAAAATACGCTTGGGGCATTTTTCAGTCCAAAGGGTAATACATTAAATTCATAATGCCCGTCGGACGTACTGAATGCCAACATGTGCCGAATATTAGCTTTTACTGGGATTTGATAATATCCTTTACTCAGATCCACTTTTGACAAATACTTAGCTTTGCTAAGAGCTGAGAACAACTGATTTGTATCAGGCAAGGGATCAGCCTGTGATTCAGTGACAGCATTAAGCTTCCTGTAATCTATGCATAATCTGTGTTCTCCACTAGCTTTCCTGAGTAACACTACACTTGCACTATATGCTGATTCTGACTTAGAGATGATCCTCTCCTGTAGTAGGTAGTCAATCTCTTCCCTTAAGGCTTGTGCTTTTGCATAAGGAATAGGGTACGGTTTTACACATATTGGTGTGGGGTCAATTACTTTCATGTCGTACTCTAACAGGTTTGTACACCCTGGCTTATCTGTGAGCACATCTGCATGGGTTTCTAACAACTTCTGAACCTGCTTCCTCTGTTCATGAGTTAAGTGATCACTGATTTTTACCTGATCAAAACTCTCAGATTCCTTTAATGGATATTCCATAGAGGTGAGAGGTTCGTCCTTCATCTCTGTTGCAATGGCTAGGGTCATCATATGTGCTACTTCCGAAGATGACCTATCGTAATACTTTTTGAGTAGATTGACATGATACACCTTTTCTTTTCCTTGTTTGTCAATCTTGTAATTTGTTCTAGAGACTTTCTCCAACACTACATATGGTCCCTGCCAACCTATCTGCAATTTATTATTGCTGCTGGGCAACAGAAGAAGTACCTTCTCTCCTACAGCAAGTTCCTTATCCTTTGCTTTTTTGTTATAGTACTCAGCATGCTTTCTCCTAGCCTGTCTTAAGTTGTCGTTTGCCAGTTTCCAGCCTGTTTTCAAACGAGAGGTTAACTCGTTTACGTACTGGTATGATGAGGTTACAGTTTCTTCTGCCTTCTCATCAGTCCATGTCCGCAACAATGCTTCCAAAAGACCTTTTATTGGTCTACCAAACAACAATGTTGCCGGAGCCAATCCAGTTGAGTTATGTGGGACTTCCCGGTATGCAAACAGTGCTGCCGGTAAGTAAGTATCCCAGGTATCCGGTTTTTCCAATGCCAGCTTTCTCAGAATAGAGATTAGGGTTCCATTGAAGCGTTCTACTGCCCCGTTCCCTTGGGGGTGATAGGGGGAGCAGTGGTAGTGCCTGGCCTGAAATATCTTGAACACCTCTTCCGTTAGTCTTCCTCTAAACTGGGATCCATTGTCCGTCAGTATCTGGTGAGGAAAACCTAACCGGGTAAATATTGTGAGAAGTGCCTCTGCCACATGCTTGGAATCAATAGAAAACATAGCTACTGCCTCTCCCCACATCGATACTGCCTCTCCCCACATCGAACATGTGTCCACTAAGGTAAGAATATAACTATTTTTCTTCTTTGTTCTGGTGAGGGGTCCCACAATGTCCACTGCAACACGTTCAAAGGGTGTTCCCATGATAGGCATCTCTCCCAGTGTTGCTGGTGCAGTCCTATGTTTAGGAGCTACTCTTTGGCATTCTGGGCAGGATCTCACATATCTCTTTATATCTTCCGTGATTCCTGGCCAGAAGTAGTGACAGGCTATCCTTTGTCCAGTGGCACCTATCCCCATATGTCCACTGAATGATACAGCATGTCCTAGCTCCATAACCTTCTCCCTATATGAAGTGGATACAACTAGCTGTCCATGTCCTTGTGGTCCAATTCCAGTTTTTCTGTATAACAGCCCATTCTTCATGTAAAAGTCTCCCTTGACTGGAGGGTTATGAGCTTTTGGCAATTTGCCAAAACAAGGCTTCAAGGAGCTGTCTGCTGCTTGAGCCTTTTTCATCTCTTCCGGATGAGTATTTATAGGATTTTCCTCCATTTTCTTGGAGCTTGACCTGGTCTGGACTGTTGCCATAATTACAGGTTTTACTGGTTCTCCTAAGAAAACATACCTACATCCCAGAATTATTGGGTAAATAGGATCATCCATCACCGCTGCTTTGATCTCTCCTTCCACATAGCGAGACCTAACATTGATTCTGGCTATAGGCAATGTCATGGTTCTTTCTCCTTTTACTGGTCCTTGGATGTCCACTGTTTCTGTGGTTATCTGTTCCTGGCTCACCAGAGAAGAACACACGACCGAGTCAAAGTCCAAGCCTGTGTCATATAAGCACAGTACTTGAGTGCCATTCACGGTCACTTCCTCACAGACAGGGGGATGATGGAGGTCCTTCTGACTCACTGCCAGTTCCTTCCTTCCCTGGTTCCCTGTCGTAAGACATGCAGCGTGATGAGGAGGGTATTTCCGTCTGCATTCTGCAGTATTGTGGTTGCTCATTTTACAAGTCTTACACCACTTATCTTCCTTTCTTGAAGGTCTCCTGTCTGATCCTAAAGGGGTTCTTTCCTTGTAGTCCCACCTGGGCCTATTCTTGAATGCGTGGTCCTGGTTGTGGCCACTTCCTTCAGACATTGTATAGTTTTGTGGTTTCTTAAATACTTCTACCTGTTTCTTTTTAGCTCCTTGATTCATGGACTGAGCCAGTTGGTGGCTTTCTGCGTAGGTGATTATGTCATCTAACCTATCTCTTTTATTCTCTATCAGGTACTTTTTAGTTTCAGGGGTTATGGAATCTAGTAGCTGTTCTATCAACATCATCTCCTTTAGCCCCTCGAAATCTGGAGAAAAGTTTCCTAACTTACACCACCTTAGTAGGTAAGTCTCCAATCGTGTCGTAAATTGCTGATAAGTCTCTCCAGCCTCCTTCTTAGGAGTTCGGAATTTTTTTTCGATAAGCCTCAGAGTTCTGTTCATAGCGAACAAGCAATGCCTGCTTCAGGGCTTCAAAATCTTCTTGATCTTCCTTTTGTAGTTTCAAGAATACTTCATAAGAAACTCCTCTCAATCCTTGAGATAGCTTCAAATTCCACTTTTCCTTTTCTAAACCATAAGTTGTGGCTAGCCGTTCAAATCTGTCTATATAAGCTTCTATGAAGTCTTCCTTCTCAACAAATGGGTCCATATGAAAGTTCATGGCTCCATGTGAAATACTTTGGTTGGAGTTGCTGTTGTTGGAGTGAGGTGATGTGCTCCCACTGGAACTAGCAACCTATTGAAGTTCCAGTTGCCTCATCCTCAGCTCATGTCCTCTTTCAGCCTCCAACCTCCTAGCTTCAGCCTCAACCTCTAACCTCTTTGTTTCAGCTTCCAACTGTAGCCTCTTAGCTTCTCTTTCCACTTCTGCTTGCAACCGCCTTTCTTCAGCCTCTAATTTCTTTGCTTCTCTATCAGCCTCTAATCTCTTTGCTTCAGTCTCTAATTGCAACTTTCTTTCTTCCCTGTCCATATGCTTATCCACTTCTGTAGTAACATATTGGATGAGAGCTTCATCTGACAAACCAAGTTCCGGTACTTGTGCGTTAATTCACCGGGTAATAATTATTTTGCAAATTTATTGCCCAAACCGATCACCGTACTCTTTCTTGACTGAAAACGTGACATTTCACATTGTGAGCTCTCCCCCATTTGTAGTGTAGAATTTTTTTTTTTAAAGTTTATAAACCAATAGAACGGAATTGAATCAGTTCTACAAGTTAACGGTACACCGGAAACAAGGGAAATCGCTGCCGTTGCCTTCTCTACCTCAAGATCAGAGTGAGGTACCCATTTACAGCTGGTTTGACTGATGCGTGACACCTGTTCCCTTCCTCGCTGCCGTTGCCTTCTCTAACTCAGGATCAGAGTCAGGTACCCATTTACAGCTGGTTATGGAATGTTAGAGACTTCACCATACTAGGTCCAGCATCGAAAGGTGGGGAGACCAGTTTCCTTCCTCACTGTCTTTTCCTTCCCTAACTCAAAGTTAAGTACCCATTTATAGCTAGGTAGGCCCCATCTCTCGAAAATGACTGCTTCTGTACGCAAACAGTTAAGATCAAAGTAATAAAGAGTCACACTAAGTCACCATGTTATGCTATTTCTCTCACAATTTCGTGACATCAAATGAAAAGGCGCTAAAGATGGCATACATCACAAGATCATTGGTTCAACGCTCGTATTAGAAGATGACCAAAAAATGATGTACATATTTATTGGCGCGGGGCCCTAAAAGAAAGGGGCTCGTAGCATATGCTACTTTTGCTACTACGTTAATCCGGCTCTGATTAGGTAAATATTTGACAAGGATCAGTGTATAGTGAGGGAGGGGACCAACTCTCCACCCAGCGGTGAAAACAAATAAAGGCTTTCTTGCCAGGGTACAGTTTTGTTGGTTTTGGGGGCCCTAAACAGGACCGTGGTCCAGTTTTGTGGGCCCTGTAAAAAAACCGTGGTGGGTAAATTTTTGTGGGTTTTGTGGGCCCTGAATAGGACCGTGGTAGGTGCAGTTTTGTGGGCCCTGAAAAGGACCGTGAGGGGAACAGATTACCAAAGATCGCTGAAGCTTGGCACATATCAGGACATACACATGTTCGTTCGTAGCTGCATAATTTACAGAGGAGGCCAAAATTCTGCAATGTCAAGCAGTATACTGTGGGTACCTGACTCTGATCCTGAGTTAGAGAAGGCAACGGCAGCGAGGAAGGGAACAGGTGTCAAGCATCAGTCAAACCAGCTGTAAATGGGTACCTCACTCTGATCTTGAGGTAGAGAAGGTAACGGCAGCGATTTCCCTTGTTTCCGGTGTACCGTTAACTTGTAGAACTGATTCAATTCCGTTCTATTGGTTTATAAACTTTTTAAAAAAAATACGGGGGGGGGGGGGGGGGGGTCTGTCGTAAGCGTCTCAACTATGAATGCAAGAGACACGCTTTTTTTTTAACTTGCCTCCCAAATCACAATGTGAAATCAACATTTTTCGGTCAAGAAAAAGTACGGTTCTCAGTTTTGGTAATAAATTTCCAGAATTTGATTTAACCGGTGAATAAACGCACAAGTACCCAAGTTCCTTACCCATCTGCATGATTGCAGTTTTGAACTTTACCAAGTCAGCCATGGCGTTACGTTGAAAGGAGTATCTAATGTTACTACTACTTAATTACTTAAGCTAACTTAATAAAGACGTACAATATTCCTTCAACCAATGTGAGAGACCACTGTTTAACTTGTGTACTACAAAGGTACTTTCCAAAAAAATTTAAAATTTACTTTTTTTTCAAAAAATAATTTTTTTATATTTTTTTTATTACCAAGACTTCCTATGAGAAAGAGATACAAGAAAGATATATATATACTGGCTCAGGATAATAATATTATCCCGGGGACGAGCCCCCAAAATGTGACGTAATGAGTTAATAAGAGTGGCAGATGTTGATAGTGAAGAAGACTAGACACGTAAATTTAGTCTAGACAGGTATATCCCAGTCTCGGAGAAGAGCACTGGTGTAAGGATGGCACATGTATAGCTATAGCTGTAAAGAGCACACGTCTGGATGGAATTTGTATAGATCAAGAGCTCTAGAGTGCTACCGTCACCTAACTATACTGTGACAACAATAATACAGCAAAATATAACTGTCAACAATAAGAACTTGACAAGTCATAAAATTACAATTTACTGAATTATTTATTAATGTACATCTAGTTTCTTATTTCTCTGTAGAAAATCGGAAGATCTCAATTGAAATGAAAAATACAAAATCAACAATATTTATAACTTTTTACATAAAGTTCATGTCTACGTTAATCCTAAAGTCTTTTGCCTGCACTGGGTTAACACAGATTGCACTTTTCATCACTACACAGTCTCTTTTGGGATCTCACAGAAGGTTTTGGAATATAACACTTAGGACTTAGCTTTACAGTCCTGGACAATGTCTGGTAACACACGAGTGTAGTTGGAATACAGCTTCTTGGATCTTATGTTTGGCTAGCCAAGGAATGATGGAGCCAAAACACGTGAACTCCGTCACACACAGTAAACGTTGAGTGGATGGTAGTTTCAGATCAGGCTGTTCCAAACTAGACCAGTAAACCTGCAAAATATGTAGCATGTGGCTAGTCCTTGTGTGGTGATTTCTCACAGGTCTGCGTGTTGTGAGGTGATGTGTTCAGTGTATGCTTATATAGGTATGGCATAAGTTCTGGTTCAATGGCAGTGTATAGCAATGACAAGTTCTGGTTCAATGGCAGTGTATAGGCAATGACAAGTCTAAGTGATTTCATTTACAAAAATACATAATACAATTTCTGTACACAGTCATGATGCTGCAGTTGCCTTCTACAGTCATCAATAAAACAATGTTATCCAACATAGGCCTTCCCTTAGTTCTGCCTTTCCATTCCTGCGCATCTCTGTTATGCATCCTGGTCCTTGCCTCATTCTCCATTTTGAATTCAAATATTGTCTCGCAGTTTAATTTAATAATCACCTGTAAAAGAAGTATTTACATACAAAAATACATATTTATTCGTAATATTACATACCCCTTTTAGGATAAATCAGAAGTAGAACTGACTGAAGGCTTGGCAAAAGTTCAACTGCCCGGCATAACAAATAGGAATGAACTTGCTCAGGTGTTGATCCTTCTCTCCCTCTCTGCCTTCAGATTCGTCTCTCTTCCGAGGTTTCAATTTTTCGTGTGTAACCTGTCTGCCACGATTTCTCTCTATTTATACACAGCCAGCGAGCGAGCGAGAAAGCATCTCACGTCTGCGGCTAAAATGTTCGTTCCAAACAGCTCGCGCAGCGGTTTTGTGTTTTCTTATTTTCTTCCTCCGTTCCGTTCTTTTTATCTTTTGTATGAATCATGTGTGTTTATACCTTACTTTAATTGTACCATCAACAGCTTCTTTCCCTCCAATAATTTCCTCTATTGGGTTGGTCTTAGAATTTATATAATTTTACAAAGTGGCTTAACTTGACAAAATATGATGAAGTGGTCTGTTCTCAAGCTTCTATCTTCTTTTTGCAACAACGGTGGAATTAGTTGTTTAAAAGGAAATACATGTGGACTTCTCCGCTCCTAACGATACTATTATCAACTCTTTCCGATCATTCCTTCTTTTTTATATGAATTTTATTCGTTAGCCATCAAAACCAAATATCGCTTCGTTTTTGTAGCCAGTACACAGCGCTGGAAAATGTTAGCGAGAGGCACTCGCGTCCGCTCGGTTTAAAAATATCCCAACCAAGAATTTGTCTTGCGTATTTTTTTTCCACCACGCGACAACAGTCCTCCGCCAGGTTGTTTTTGGTCGGCCTCTCTTTCGTTTTCCTTCAGGGGTTCAAAGCATAGCTGTTCTTGTGATGGCATCGGGGTCTCTTCTGAGGACATGGCCAACCCATTTCCAGCGTCTGCCAGCTATGATGGTGTGCATGTCCTCTTGCTTGCTACGAGTAAGCAGATCTTGGTTAGTGATGGTATTCGGCCAAAAGATTCGGTGAATTTTTCTTAGGCATGTTGTGTGAAAAGAGGACAATTTCGACATTTCCTTCTCTATGTGGTACTCTTAGAAATGTGTTATTACAGCTAAATCAGAGGCACATCTCCAATCCAACTTGCAAGTCTGGAAGGAAGAGCTGGAGAAGAGAGGGATGGTCATAAGCAGCTCTAAAACAAAAAACCATGGTGATATAACGAGAAGAAAGAAGGCACCAGATTAAGCTGGGAGAACAGCTCCTGGAGCAGGTCGATCACGTAAAATACCTCGGAGCTGTTATATACCGGAAGGGAGGCATCAAAGAAGAGTTGGCCACTCGAAAAGCAACAGTTGGGAGACTTTTTTAGACCATAAATCGAGGATTCCTCAGCAAGAGTGAGGTTGGTAAGAAAACGAAGATGGCTGTATACCGCTCCACCTATGTCCCAATCTTGACGCATGGATGCGAGTCATGAGCAATGACTACAACCCACAAAAGCCAGATCCAAACCTCAGAAATGAGGTATCTGAGGAAGGTGGTTGAAGTAACAAGAAGAGAAATGGTCCGCAACCAGACGATAAGTCACGGCTTAAATCCCACCCCTGCAGACTCAAGTAGAACAGTCCCAACTAAGATGGTTTGGCTATGTCTGCAGAATGGGAGAAGATCGGCTACCACGACAAGCATGGGAAACTATAAGAGCCAGGGACCCAGACCTCCAGGACGACCCAGAGTCCGCTGGGAGGACATCATTAGACAATCTTTGAAGGACCGAGGACTAGAATGGAACCAGGCCAGGAGGAAGACAGCCTATAGGATAGTCTGGTGCTCTCTCTTCCACACATGTACACCTCATGGTAGAAGGGGAACTACTAAGTAAGTTATTACAGGTCAGAAAGGTAATAAAAACAGTGTCGTCTATTTCCTTACCCTTAGGAAATATAAAGGTTGCATTCGTTCGTTCGTAGGGATCACTGATACTGGTCTGTAACTTGCTTTCTGCAAGAAAACTTATAGTGACCTGCACTAAGCTTCTTCAGTTCGCGGAGAACACTGCTATTGTTCTGTCACTTGCTGTGTCCGGATTATAGAGAAGTCTGATACTGACCTACTTCTTGCTGTCTCCAGGTTATAGGGAACACTGATACTGACCTATCACTTGGTCTCTCTAGGTCATAGAGACGACTGATACTGACTGTGACGTGAAATGGAAAAAGAGTCTACAGCATAATCTGACAGCTTATTGCAACCTAATAGCTGCCCTCTGATTTGCTAGCTAAACAGGCATATATACCAACTGTCTATTTCTGCAACGTACCATTTTTGTCCCGCCTTCTTTTCTTTTAACACGAGCTAACGAAATGTTTACAAACTGCGTGACCTGTCAGTCATAACAGGGAAGCAAATCAGGCTATGTTTACCTTGTCCCCTCAAGCGAGCATCTGTCAATCATAATAGTTCTCAGACAGGCAAGCACGTGGGAGAGACAAAAACACACCCTTTTGAAGTTTCGTACTCAGGGGAAGTTAGAAACCGCTGATCTTCAGAAGCGGGCATTCTTAAAGAGAAATCCACT
The DNA here is from genome assembly GCA_024509875.1 of Oreohelix idahoensis. Taxonomy (NCBI): domain Eukaryota; kingdom Metazoa; phylum Mollusca; class Gastropoda; order Stylommatophora; family Oreohelicidae; genus Oreohelix; species Oreohelix idahoensis. The sequence goes on along the minus strand of JAMPIV010020793.1, from coordinate 237,249 downwards.
AGTCGAACAGAAAGTCTCAGAACAGAAGGTAACTCCCCTTCCAAACAATAATCTCCCTCCTCCACATCACTTCCTCCACACCATTATCACTCGTCGGTAAAGGTAAGGTTCATCCTAAATTTTCATTTTTATTTGTACAATATTTCATTATTAATGTATGATTTTTTTGCTTGTACATGTTATTTTACAAATTTAATTAACCAATATTCTGACTTAAAAATGATTTGTGAAGAGTAACTTTCGGGGTCTGGAACGAATTAATCCAATTTACATTATTTCCTATGCAAAAAATTGATCCAATATTGAGAAAATTCAATATTCAGAACACCCAGGAACCAATTAATTCCGAATATAGAGGTTTTACTGTATTCTAGCGCGCAGCCATAAACTATTTCCTTGTTTGGATTTGTTATTAGTGTTTCGTGGAGATTTCATTTCTGAATTTTCTGGAAAAAAGATAATAGTGCTAATGTTTTAAGAAGTGATAGCTTTTAACGTTTATTCTTCACTTAGATTTTTCTCGCTAGTCAAACGAGTGAAATAAAGTAACGCGTAGCGATTTCCTACCAGATATTCTATTAAAATGTTAAATCACGCCACCCGCGTACCTTAGACCGTAATGATGTTAACAGTATAGGCAGACGCGACACTTAATCTCTAAAGGAGAGAGATAAACCCGACAGTTTAGCTGACTGGACTTATAGGCAATAAAGTGACTCATAGGGGGAGTCTAGATTACACGTTATATTTCATCTGTGCATATTTGTCATTATAATGTCTATTATTTTAATACCATACGACGAACTAACAGACGCCGAAAAATTAATAGCTATTTAATGACAGGCGATCATTGTTTAGGTAGCGCGTATGGAGAGATTAAATAATAATTAACATTGTACGCTGAACGCCGGCGCGAGCAGGGGCGGGTGAATTAACATAATTCAGTCCGACCGAACTCAGTGCCAGCGGCGTCTGCTAACTTGTAGGCGTAAGGAAACACCGTGTGCCTTTTAAATTTAATCAGGACTGACGGAGTGGAGAAGATATCGTATTGTCCCCGACTGTGTGTAGATATAGGATTATCATATTTTTTATATAAATGTTTCTTGTATTCTTCGCAGACCTGATCACAAGGGATTCCAGCGGTCTTTCTCTTTTTTTGGATTTGTTATTTTCTCCTTTTCTTGACTTGTGTGTCACCGATTTCATTTGTAAACGGGCACTCGCCTGAGAGTATTGGAGGACAATAAATTTTTAACACTGGACTTACCAAACCCAGATTTATATTTTTACCAGCCACAGTAATGAACATTATATTATCCCGACTCCTGACAGTCGTAATTCAAGGGGAGTATACCTCTCTGAACACATACACTGTGCAGAATCGGCGCTTTTAACATAGAGTTGGCCGATAGAAGAACCATCATCATCATATGAACATTATTTTTAGCAACCAGATGTTTCCCAATATTGGAAGAATTTTTCCGTTAAAGAGTGAACCTCAAGAACTCTCACAGTTTTAACTATTTGTAATAACACTTCTAGGAGAAGCACCTTATTAGGCGTTCACCTCATTAACTAATTTCTGTGGATGGACTGTGATCAATTTGGATCTGCAACAACTGGGGTGACAGAATATTAAGTGAAAATAGATAATATATTCATGGAGTAATTCTATTACTAAGGGATATTACAGACCTACCATACCAGGCAAATTAGATAAGAGTGTGAGAGTGGCCACTGCTTGAAAGAGTGTGCGAGTAAATTCTTGTTTGCGGGAAAACTATCCATATGTCTGATTTGTCTAAAAGTTTGTTTATTTTACTGGGTCTCATAGAGTACCACTACTGTTCATTCTGTAATATAGTGCTAACCTTCAACCTTTGGGTTAATAATTTTAGGGTTTTTTTCTCCATTCGGGGAGGGTGCACTTTTTCTGCTTTATTTCATATGCATGTAAATGACTCTTTGATCTTTTCCTTTAGATATTTTGATGTTGTCGAGTTTAAATGATAATACACTACAAAGAAACTTACCTTTGTGTGTTGGTCAGACTCATACCCATTTATCCGTAGTTTTTCACGTTTGTGTGTCTTGTTGTCACATAGCTGTGTGAGTGTAGAGAAACTTATCTATTCTTGATAGGGAGGGGAAAGCTCTCTTATAACAAAGTACAGTCGTGCGGATAGGCTGGAGGAGACAACCTAATCACTCCAGAGACATATCTTTCCCGCAATCTACCACCTGTGAAAAATCTATTTCTGTACCTTCTCGCGTATCTGTCGACGTCCACTCTACTTAGACGGGCCAATTAGAACAATTAACCTTCCGTACGACACTGACCTATCACTTGGTCTCTCTAGGTCATAGAGACGACTGATACTGACCTGTCACTTGCTCTCTCCAAGTCGTAGAGATGACTGAAACTGACCTATCACTTGCTCCCTCCAGGTCATAGAGGTGACTGAAACTGACCTATCACTTGGTCTCTTCAGATCGTAGAGATGGCCGAAACTGACCTGTCACTTGGTCTCTACACACCATAGAGACGACATACGTTGACCTACCATTTGCTCTCTCCAGATCGTAGTGTGGCGAGAGGTTTTATTTGGTTGTAGGATCAGTATAGTACTGAAAACTACAGAAATAGAATTTCTGCAGAAAATGGTGAAGTCCCAGTGTCTGAGAGGACTACTGGTATCACAAATTAGTTACGGCTGTGAATGATCTGATCTCGAAACAATAGTAGAGAGGAGACCGACATAAAGTGCCACCTCCGCTGTGTAACTAACTGTGATATTAAACAAAACAAGGAAACAGATTTTTACTTAACAATGATAAAATTGACAAGTCGTTCAAAATACAATTTCCTTATATTTTATTTAGTATATACACTATCCACTCTTGTGCTGAAGGGTGAATGTTGAAAAAAATGGAACGTAATGAATTTGTAAGTTTACATATATTTTACAAATATTTATATTTATATAGACAAGTTTTCCAATTATAGGAACAAAATTTATATCAGCTGTGCTGTTAATTAAGGATATAACACTTCTCAGCTATGCTATTAATTTTGTCTCTTGCTATGTTAAGTCACTTTCTCATCACTGACAGTTTCTATGCTCACAATGCTGACAGAAATGGTACGAATGTGTACTCATCTCTTAAAACGTTCTGTTCTCCTTAGTTTGGTTCACACCACTCCTGCTGAGGCTCGTTACTTTAGCCCACCCAAGACTGAGGGGGACTAAAATGTAGCTTCTGTACACTCTCTATGCTCCTGCGAAGTTCCAGGCAGCGGGATTGACTCGAACATACGACCTCAGGTTTTTAGGACACAAATAAACCTGTAACAAAGCAAAAATAGGGGCTAATTTCTGTCCTCAAGCCCACCTATTTCTAGTGTGAGTGAAATGAGCGTGTCTCAGATGTATGCATGTAGGATGAATGACAACATGGCTCAGTATGATTTAGCAATAGCGAGACAAGACATGTGTCTACTTGCAAAGCATTCTTTCTGATAAACTAATACATGGATACATTCAATAATATAGATTCAATACATGAATACATTTAATACATGAATACATCCCAAAATATAAATCAATACATGAATAAATCCAATAATATGTACACCTAGGTGTGATACAACAATGTCCTTCCCCCTATACTATACCACGTCCTCTCTGTCAAGTGCTATACTAGCTGGTAACATATATCCTAACAATATTGTTATGTTCTTATGATAGGAGTATATGAGACGAGGACTGTTTGGTGATATATCAGGTGGGAGTTATAGGAGACAATAGATTGAGTCCTAACAAGGACTGTTTTGGTTATATTGCAGTTGGTCTTATCTGAGACAATAGATTGAAGTATAGGAGACAATAGATTGAGTCCTAACAAGGACTGTTTTGGTTATATTGCAGTTTGGAATTATCAGAGACAATAGACTGAATATAGGAGACAATAGATTGAAGTATGAGTCCTATTAGTCTTCGTCTATTCAATCATATACATTCATAGGGAACCCAAAATATATTAAATATATACAGGTGTAGGTAGTATAATGACACACAACAAATACCAACATTATATGCCTGCTGAAGGCCTATTTTCCTAAAGGTTATCGTAAATTTATAATTACCCTCCAAGATTTAAAAAACGGCCAGTTTGACTCGACTAGTGAAGTAGGTTGCAGGTCGATGCCCTCAGGTAAACAATCAATCAAGGTGACAGCTTCTTCCTCTTCAGTCAGTATCTCTGGCGTCAAGTTCGGGATTGCGTGTTTAGCATAAAATTCCGCCCTATTATATAGACAGGTAACTGCTTAAGAAAGGCTTTCGGTTGGTTCCTGGCGGAGCAAAATGATTGGTTTCCTCCGGTTTCGTCTTTTGCTCATACAGCCTAATTTTATTCAGTTTTTAGCCGCCATCTTGCGTGAACTGCGTGACCAGTATAATTTATTCTGTCTCAGAGACTGGTGAACGGTGCAAGTTGATTGGTTGAAGCAAATCTGTATCTCGACATAGTGATTAACAAAGTAGTGGGTTACACTTCGTTTCACGACATAGCCCCCTCCTTTCCTAGCTGTGACTTGTCATAGCTGACGTGTAAACCCCTGCTGTGGTTAATCCTTTTGCGTCTGTCCTTCCAGAGTACTAGGGTGTCGACTTAAAAAATCAGCTCCTACATTGTCTCTTCCCGGAATGTAATTCACGGTAAAGGAATAAGGCGCCAGAAGCAGACTCCACCTTAACAATCTCGAATTTAGCTTTTTAGATGCAGCCAAGAATGTTAAAGGTTGGTGATCGCTTTGGACAATGAAGTGTGTCCCATACAGATAAGGTGAAAATTTGTTGATGGACCAAATTAGAGCTAAACATTCTTTCTCTATGGTCGAGTAATTCAACTCAGCTGCATTCAGCTTCCTACTGGCGTAGGCGACTGGTAAAAGTTCCTCCGGCTGGGCTTTTGATTTCTGCAAGAGAGTTGCACCAATACCTATACTGCTAGCGTCCGTTCTTAATACAAATTCCTGTGTGATATCGGGTAGTGTAAGGATGGGTTTGCTGGTGAGTTTTGCTTTTAGCTCTGTGTAAGCTTTTTCACAATCAGCATTCCATTGGATTTTGTCAGGCTGTCCTTTCTTCGTTAAGTTAGTTAATGGTGCACACAGAGAGTTAAAGTGGGGTATGTACTTCTGATAGAACCCACATAATGACACGAATGATCTCACATCTTTCTTCGTTTGAGGTCTGGGTGCCTTCTTTAGCTTCTCTATATTCTTTGGGTCAGGAGACATATGACCTGTAGAAATAGTGTGACCTAGGAATTCCAACTCCTTACAACCGATATAGCACTTGGTTGGACGTGCAGTCAATCCAGTTTCTCTCAGTCTGTCAAACAACATGGAGAGCGCTACTATATGCTCTTCAAATGTGTTTGTAGCAACAAGAATGTCATCCATAAAGTTAGTGATATGGGGATTTTGTAGAGGTTCCAATAATTTCCTCATCATTCTTGAAAAGATACTGGGAGCATTTTTCAGCCCAAAGGGTAGTACATTAAACTCGTAGTGTCCGTCTGATGTACTAAATGCCAGCATTTTCCTAACTTCTGGTTTCACTGGTATTTGGTAGTATCCCTTGCTTAGATCTACCTTCGATAAATACCTAGCCTTACTCAGTGTAGAGAACAGCTGGTTGGTGTCAGGTAATGGGTCCACCTGAGATTCTGTGATCGCATTAAGCTTCCGGTAGTCAATACATAACCTGTGTTCACCACTCGGTTTTCTCAATAGCACCACACTTGAGCTATAGGGAGAGTCTGACTTCGAGATAATTTTCTCCTTCAACAGATAATCAACTTCCTCCCTTAGTGCTTGGGCTTTCGCATAGGGTATAGGGTATGTTCTCATGCATACTGGGGTAGGGTCGGTAACCTTCATGTCGTACTCTAACAGATTCGTACGACCTGGCTTATCTGTGAGCACATCAGCATGGGTTTCCAACACTTTCTGAACCCTCTTCTTCTGCTCTGGAGTTAAATGTTCACTAATATTTACTTGAACATAATCCTCTGTAGTTGTGAGTGGATACTCCATAGAGTGAAGTGGTTCACCGTGCATTTCTGTTGCAATGGCTAGGGTCATAATATGTGCAACTTCTGATGATTCCTTGTCATAGTATTTTTTAAGAAGATTGACATGATATACCTTCTCCTTTCCTTTCTTGTCAATCTTATAATTGGTCCTGGAAAGTTTCTCCAGTATGACATAGGGTCCCTGCCATCCAATCTGCAATTTATTATTGCTGCTTGGCAACAGTAATAACACCTTTTCACCCACCTCCAGTTCCCTATCCTTTGCTTTTTTGTTGTAGTACGCAGCATGCTTCCTCCTGGCCTGTCTTAAGTTATCATTGGCCAGTTTCCAACCTGCTTTCAATCGAGATGTCAACTCGTTGACGTACTGGTATGCGGAAGTCACTGTTTCCTCTGCCTTTTCATCAGTCCATGTCCGCAGCAATGCTTCCAGTGGACCTTTTATTGGTCTTCCAAACAACAATGTAGCTGGAGCCAATCCAGTTGAGTTGTGGGGTACTTCCCTATATGCAAATAGTGCAGCGGGTAAGTATGTATCCCAAGTATCAGGTTTTTCACTCGCCAGCTTTCTAAGGATTGAAATTAGCGTACCATTGAACCGCTCTACTTGACCGTTCCCTTGGGCATGGTAGGGACTACAATGATAGTGCCTGGCTTGAAATATCCTGAATACTTCTTGTGTTAGCTTTCCCTTAAACTGAGACCCATTGTCAGTCAATATCTGATGCGGGAAACCTAATCGGGTAAATATTGTCAACAGGGCCTCTGCCACGTGCTTTGAATCTATAGCTGACATGGCCACTGCTTCTCCCCACATAGAGCAAGTATCAACCAAGGTTAAGATGTAAGCATTTCTCTTCTTGGTCCTAGTGAGGGGTCCAACAATATCTACTGCAACACGTTCAAAAGGGGTTCCCATAATAGGCATTTCTCCCAGTGTTGCTGGTGCAGTCCTATGCTTAGGAGCTACTCTTTGGCATTCTGGACAGGATCTTACATATCTTTTTATGTCCTCTGTAATTCCTGGCCAGAAGTAGTGACAGGCTATCCTTTGTCCAGTGGCCCCTATTCCCATATGTCCACTGAAGGGTATAGCATGTCCTAGCGTCATAACCTTCTCCCTGTAAGATTTTGGCACTACAAGCTGTCCATGCCCTTTAGGTCCTGTTCCAGCTTTTCTGTATAGTAGGCCATTCTTCATATACAAGTCTCCTTTCTCTGGAGGGTTATGTGCTTTAGGCAATTTGCCAAAACAAGGCTTCAATGTGCTGTCTGCTGCTTGAGCCTTTTTCATCTCTTCTGGATGAGTATTGATAGGATTCTCCTCCATTTTCCTGGAGCTTTCCCTGGTCTGGACTGTTGCCATAACTACAGGTTTTATAGGTTCTCCAAGGAAAACATACCTACACCCCAAAATCAAAGGGTAAATAGGGTCGTCCATCACTGCTGCTTTGATTTCTCCTTCCACATAGCGAGATCTTATGTTGATTCGAGCTATGGGTAATGTCATGGTTCTTGCTCCCTTGATCGGTCCTCTGATTTCCACTGTTTCTGTGGTTATCTGGTCAGGACTCACTAGAGAAGAGCACACAACTGAATCAAAGTCCAATCCTGTGTCATATAAACACAGTACTTGAGTGCCATTCACGGTCACTTCCTCACAGACAGGGGGATGATGGAAGTCTTTCTGACTTACTGCCATTTCCTTCCTTCCCTGATTCCCTGTTGTAAGACATGCAGCATGATGAGGAGGATTCTTCCTTCTGCAGTCCGCAGTATTGTGGTTACTCATTAGACAAGTTTTACACCACTTTCCTTCCTTCCGGTAAGGTGTCTTATCCGATCTTAGAGGGTTTTTGTCCTTTTGGTCAAATCTTTGTTTGTTCCTTGTGGTATGGTCCTTTTGTTCATATTTGGTATAGTTTTGTGATGATTTGAAGTTTTCACCCTGCTTCTTCTTATTTCCTAATAATTCTGCCTGAGCTGCTTGATATCTCTCAGCAACAGTTACAATATCTTCCAATCTCTCTGCTCCTTGTTCCATGATAAACTTCCTCATTTCTTGAGGCATGGACTCTTTCACTTGCTCCATCATTATCATTTCTTTCAGATCCTGACACTTTCCTAAACTACTCCATTTTTCCAAATAGGTTTCCAATCTAGCAGAGAATTGGTGATAGTTTTCTCCTGGAAGAAGTTTAGCTGTTCGGAATTTCTTTCTATATGATTCTGAGTTCTTTTCATATCTCACAAGCAGTGCCTGCTTCAGGATTTCATAATCTTCCTGGTCATCTCTTGAGAGCTTCAAATACACATCGTAGGCCACACCTCTCAATCCCTGAGATAGTTTAAGACTCCATTTTTCTTTCACTAAGCCATAGGTAGTGGCTAGTCTTTCGTATCTATCCAGGTACGACTCAATGGCGTCTTCTTTCTCAACAAATGGGTCCAGATGAAAATTCATGGCCCCACTTGAGGTGCTCTGGCTGGAGCTACTCTCAGAGTGAGGTGAGCTACCACCATTATTGCCAGTATTTGCCTGAATTTCAAGCTCTTTTAATCTCAACTGATGGTCTCTCTCTGCTTGTAATTTCCTTTCCTCAGCTTCTAACCTTTTAGTTTCTCTTTCAGCTTCCAGTCTTTTGTCTTCTCTCTGAGCTTCCAGTCTTTTGTCTTCTCTCTCAGCTTCCAGTCTTTTGTTTTCTCTCTCAGCTTCCAGTCTTTTGTCTTCTCTCTCAGCTTCCAGTCTTTTGACTTCTCTTTCAGCTTCCAGTCTTTTGGCTTCTCTTTCAGCTTCCAGTCTTTTGGCTTCTGCTTGCAACCGCCTTTCTTCAGCCTCTAATTGCAACTTTCTTTCTTCCCTATCCATGTGTTTGTCCACTTCTGTTGTGACATACTGAGTAAGAGCATCACCTGTCATATTTAATTCCTTACCCATCTGCATGATCGCAGTCCTGAACTTCACTAGATCAGCCATGGCGTTACTTAGATAGGGTATGTATATTTACTATAACCCAATTATTGTAATTAAACTTAATTAATTTAAATGAACAAAAAATTTCCGTGCAACTTTGTGAGCATCAACTATTTACTGAGTACTAAATGGTACTCCTCCTAAGAAAATAATTTTGTAAAAATCCTATAATGATTTTTTCAACAACAAAATTTATTTTCTTATGTTACCTATGGTTGGCACAAGTTAGAGTGTAGATAGATGAATAGACTAAGTATGGCTCAAGATATACAGAAATATCCCAGGAACGAGCCCCCAGTGTGGCGAGAGGTTTTATTTGGCTGTAGGATCAGTATAGTACTGAAAATTACAGAAATAGAATTTCTGCAGAAAATGGTGAAGTCCCAGTGTCTGAGAGGACTACTGGTATCACAAATTAGTTACGGCTGTGAATGATCTGATCTCGAAACAATAGTAGAGAGGAGACCGACATAAAGTGCCACCTCCGCTGTGTAACTAACTGTGATATTAAACAAAACAAGGAAACAGATTTTTACTTAACAATGATAAAATTGACAAGTCGTTCAAAATACAATTTCCTTATATTTTATTTAGTATATACACTATCCACTCTTGTGCTGAAGGGTGAATGTTGAAAAAAATGGAACGTAATGAATTTGTAAGTTTACATATATTTTACAAATATTTATATTTATATAGACAACAAGTTTTCCAATTATAGGAACAAAATTTATATCAGCTGTGCTGTTAATTAAGGATATAACACTTCTCAGCTATGCTATTAATTTTGTCTCTTGCTATGTTAAGTCACTTTCTCATCACTGACAGTTTCTATGCTCACATTGCTGACAGAAATGGTACGAATGTGTACTCATCTCTTAAAACGTTCTGTTCTCCTTAGTTTGGTTCACACCACTCCTGCTGAGGCTCGTTACTTTAGCCCACCCAAGACTGAGGGGGACTAAAATGTAGCTTCTGTACAATCTCTATGCTCCTGCGAAGTTCCAGGCAGCGGGATTGATTCGAACATACGACCTCAGGTTTTTAGGACACAAATAAACCTGTAACAAAGCAAAAATAGGGGCTAATTTCTGTCCTCAAGCCCACCTATTTCTAGTGTGAGTGAAATGAGCGTGTCTCAGATGTATGCATGTAGGATGAATGACAACATGGCTCAGTATGATTTAGCAATAGCGAGACAAGACATGTGTCTACTTGCAAAGCATTCTTTCTGATAAACTAATACATGGATACATTCAATAATATAGATTCAATACATGAATACATTTAATACATGAATACATCCCAAAATATAAATCAATACATGAATAAATCCAATAATATGTACACCTAGGTGTGATACAACAATGTCCTTCCCCCTATACTATACCACGTCCTCTCTGTCAAGTGCTATACTAGCTGGTAACATATATCCTAACAATATTGTTATGTTCTTATGATAGGAGTATATGAGACGAGGACTGTTTGGTGATATATCAGGTGGGAGTTATAGGAGACAATAGATTGAGTCCTAACAAGGACTGTTTTGGTTATATTGCAGTTGGTCTTATCTGAGACAATAGATTGAAGTATAGGAGACAATAGATTGAGTCCTAACAAGGACTGTTTTGGTTATATTGCAGTTTGGAATTATCAGAGACAATAGACTGAATATAGGAGACAATAGATTGAAGTATGAGTCCTATTAGTCTTCGTCTATTCAATCATATACATTCATAGGGAACCCAAAATATATTAAATATATACAGGTGTAGGTAGTATAATGACACACAACAAATACCAACATTATATGCCTGCTGAAGGCCTATTTTCCTAAAGGTTATCGTAAATTTATAATTACCCTCCAAGATTTAAAAAACGGCCAGTTTGACTCGACTAGTGAAGTAGGTTGCAGGTCGATGCCCTCAGGTAAACAATCAATCAAGGTGACAGCTTCTTCCTCTTCAGTCAGTATCTCTGGCGTCAAGTTCGGGATTGCGTGTTTAGCATAAAATTCCGCCCTATTATATAGGCAGGTAACTGCTTAAGAAAGGCTTTCGGTTGGTTCCTGGCGGAGCAAACTGATTGGTTTCCTCCGGTTTCGTCTTTTGCTCATACAGCCTAATTTTATTCAGTTTTTAGCCGCCATCTTGCGTGAACTGCGTGAACAGTATAATTTATTCTGTCTCAGAGACTGGTGAACGGTGCAAGTTGATTGGTTGAAGCAAATCTGTATCTCGACATAGTGGTTAACAAAGTAGTGGGTTACACTTCGTTTCACGGCACGTAGAGATGACTGATACTGACACATCACTTGTTGTCTCCTGATCGTAGAGATGACTAATACTGACCTATCACTTGGTCTCTACACATCGTAGAGACGACATGTTGACCGATCACTTAGTCCAGGGGTCGGCAAACTACGGCACGCGTGCCAAGCGTGGCACGTGGAACGATTTTCAATGGCATGCTGAGTGAATTAAAATACTCTACAGTATATGATCTAATTTTTTAAAAAAAATTGAATTTTTAATTAAATAGAAGCATATAATTCTTTTAAAGCTATACCTGTTTTTACAACCCTTCAAAACGAAAGTTTTTAGACATTGGATGTGTTTTTGTGCGATCTGATGGAAACTAAAGGCCTGATCATACTATACTGCACGTAAGTCTTCGTTTTTACGGACCGTTTCCGAGAATAAACATTCTTCAACGAATTTCATGGGGAGTGGTTATACTTTGCGGCGCCCGCTAGTCTTGCGTCTACCTGCTACCGTAGTTTGCAGGATGAGATTCTTGAAAAGAATCCCAAGCAAATTTTGACGGACAAGCGGAGACGTAATATCATAATTATGCAACAGTGTCTGGCTAGCGCCTGGACGAGCGTATTTATTTCGTTTTCGCTCGCAGTTTTTGATTCCCAGTGTGAGTTTGGAGCAACAATGACTGACCTCGACAAAGTTATATTTCCGTCCTATCCTGCCCCTCTCTCCCGACCACCACCACCTCTACAGTTCTCTTGGCTGTCGCATACTCATGCCCGTACAGTCCGTTGACCGCAGCACAAAAGTTGGTGTTATTATTAAGTAATACGGTGCCGTTAAAATGAATAAAAAAAAAAGACAAAAACTTGATACACGCTCGTTTCAAGACTTTTGGACAAACAAATGTGGATTCATACAACAAAAGGATCGTGCTGTTTGTGCTTTATGTTATGAAATTGTCTTGTGCCGTACGTCAAGTGTACAAAGACACTATCAAACCAAACATCAGTCCATGTTTAAAAACTCTGAGGAGAAAAGTGAAGCCATAAAAATGGCTGTTTCTGGCTACAAAAAAACAAAGTAGTATTTTTAATCAAGTAATTGGAACCAGAAATAAAGCTACCGAATGTAGTTACAAAATTGCACAGTGTGTGGCTTGGAAGGGCAAACCTGTCACAGATGGAGAATACATCAAGGAAACATTTTTGAGCAGTGCTGAAATTTTGTTTAGTGATTTACCAAATGCGGACCTCCCGCTGTACAGCAATGTTCGTTGGCTTAGTCGAGGTAATGTTTTGAACAGATTTGTATCATGTCTAGAAGCAATCAAGGTGTTTCTTGATGAAAAGGAACAACATTTCCCGGAATTGAATGACGAGGACTGGCTGTGCAAGCTGATGTTTCTGGCTGACATAACTACAAATCTGAATGAATTAAACTTGCGTTTACAAGGGCAGGGTCAAACAATACTTGATCTTTTTGAGCACTGGAAAGGATTTGCGTCAAAATTAGACATATTTTGCAGAGATATTACCACTAACACATACAAGTACATCGAATTCAAAGCATCAGAGTTATGGACGATAAAATTTGTAGAATTGCGAAAAACTCTTGAAGGAAGCTGCTTGGAAAAGTCAGCTGCCATCCTCAACTGCTGGACATCCCTGCCTCAAGCGTTCACCTGTTTGAAGAAAGTTGCATTTGCTCTACTTTCGGCTTTTGGGTCAACTTATACATGAGAACAAATTTTCTCACACATGAAAGCTGTTTTAAGTCCACAGAGAAGTCGCCTAACACTTGTGCATTCAGAAGCCTGTGTGAAGCTGAAATTGACAAAACACACACCTGATATTGAACAATTAACCAAGGAGAAACAAGGACACGGGTCCCATTAATTGATTAATGACTCAGATCAATAATAATCAATGATTATTCATATTAAAATTTTAATAACGTGTTTTATGTTTGGTTTATTTAATTGTTTTGTTCTTCAAACTATTGGACTTTCTGTCTTAACAAAACATACATATGGCAATTTTATTATAAAATTTCAAACTAATTGTTCAGAACTTAAATTTTGCAAAACATAATATTTGTATTGATATTTGTTCCTATTTATATTAAAATATTGAATAATCTACAAAGAATAGAATAGTTATTTAATTTATCGGAAACATGTTAATACAAGATCATTTTTAAATTGTTTCAATAATTGTTGTATATAAAAATATGATGGACTTAGGTTGGCACGCTGAGTGACTTTGCAACATTACTTCGGCACGACACTACTAAAAGTTTGCCGACCCCTGACTTAGTCTCTCTAGGTCGTAGACACGACTGATAATGGTCCATCACTTGCTCTCTCTAGGCCATAGAGAACACTGGCAGTGGCCTATCACTTGCCCTCAAGGTCGCAGACTATCATTTATGCTAGATGCTAATTGCCTGTCGTGTAAGTGTTGTAACGTGCAGCTGTAATCACTTGCACTATCGGAATTCCGAGTACGCGTAATTAGCTAATTAGCAGATTCTTCTTGTAATGAGAGTGTTCGTGTCTTGACAGGCATAAACAGAGAAGATAGATGGCATGCTGTGGAGATAAATATCGGAGGCGGATAATATATATAGAGTATAAGAGAGGTAGTCAGGGAAGGACTAGATATATGTTTGATAGCGGGGGGAAACGAAAGAAACGAACGGGGTTCTCAGAGATAAGTGTAAAAAATTGGAAGGTGTTTCTTGAAAAAACGCAAAGAAAAAAAAATTGCTGCGAGTAATGGGTTAACGATCACCAGAACTGCTATGCTATGAACCAGATGGGCGGCGACAGAGAGGATGACCAAAGACAGCCTGGCGGAGAACTATAGAGACTGAGATATAAAGCATGAACCAGAGTTGAGGCACTGCACGAAGGATGGCCACCGACCGAGCACAGTGGGGACAGTTTGTTGCTGCCCTACATGACGCCATTAGGCGCGATGACTACTAACTGCTTTGTCAGGGGGCTAAGAATCCAAGAAGAAGAAGAATGAATTATGTAGAAAATAGGAAAAAGATGTGTAGAGTTGCCAGGTGATAGAGAGGCAGACGATGAATAGAAAAATGAAGAAACGATGTGGCCTGTTAGAGAAATTTGTTGTTGTTTGTTTGTTTTAAAAGAGGGGAGAGGGAGAGAAAAAGTTATATGTTAAGTCATGTTTTTGAGTGGGAGTTAAGTGTTTGGGATTTTTATGTACGGGTCTGATTTTTTTATAGACACGCTAGTAAGCACGTTTAAAGTTATGAGATGATTTTTTATTTGGGTGCTTGAACATAGCTCAACTGAGTATGTGTTAGTTTTTTTTTAAACATAAAGAAAGTGTTCAAATGTTCTGAGTAGTTGGGGGAGAGATACGGGTGAGCTGAGCTCACATCTCAAGCTGTTAGTTCGCGCTTGAGTGAAGATGTACTGAGTTGTATTGAGAAACAATAATCTCGGTCATTAGGTATCTGGCAGAGCTTCGAGACGGTTCTTATAGTCTCGCTAGTGTGTCCAGAGTGTTTTTTGAAGGGAAGAGATTCAATATATTATTAATGCCATGGATTATACCGGCTATTACCATTTATAATGAATTGCTGTTAATGCAACCAATTTCTGATGGATTATATGTACTTTCACAATGTATGATGAGTTGCTGTTTTCTGCAACCTATTTGCCATGGATTATACCTGCTGTTCTAACTTGTGATTTGCTGTCCATGATGTCGATGTTGCTGTCGTATTAATAAACTGTATAATAGTTGAAAACTTAATTCACATTATCCGTTGGTCTATTTCCTGACCTAACGTTACTGTTGTGTGGGTGACATCAGAGACATACGAATTTAAAGAACTCACGACATTCGCCCATTATATTTACACACCTGTCGGCCACTAACAGTAAGCCAGACATTTGTTACGGCAGATTTATTGGCATGGTCTGCTAGAGGTTAGCAGCATGCGATTTTAGGGGTTACAACGTGTAATGTAATGTAAAAATATTATTAGTCTAGTGAACGCTGTGACGTTTCAGCGTTAGTTGTCACGCACGGTGACCAAGAGACGAGACCCTTTTCTAGACGACCGTCGAACCGATAAGACGTGTCCTTGGAATGTTATATTGCCGGGCTTGTATTGCCGCACAATTATATTACATTAAATAATGGACCTGGGTCAGTCCAATGTGATAATGAAGAAAGATGAAGGTACAGGTTAGTAATTGACTAAACCTTGTCAACGTGAATTTATAGTCCGCCTTAGTTATTCTAATGCCAGACGCATAATCTCACTGTCGGTGTATTGGATTTTCCAACCACGCGTGCATACAGTTATGCGGTTCTGACTACTATGTTTTCAAGCTAGGAGACAAAGGACTGATTTGTAAAGGAATAATATATGAAGTATGAACTGCAACTTATTATGTATAATTCTTCATGATGACCACGTGTAAACTGTTCGTGTATGGAATCGATATAATAAATGTATGTGGACTCGAGAAAGGACTTATCAAATCTCTAACGTTAGAATTTGACTATATTATGAATTTGACAATATTCTATCCCACCTTCGCGTACTTTACCATCAAGAGCACGATCACTTAATTTACTGAGAAAAGACAATGGATAAATACATGTAAACGTAAATAGAAGAGCCAGTATAAACCAGCAAACTCTCGCAACGACTAGGGAACCAAACCAGCCCCATTAACAGTGTTAACGGCAACAGTGAAGCTAGCGGCAACAGTGGTGGCCATCGCGGGGACGAAGGAAGAAGAAAAATATTTTCTTGTTTACATGTGTTGCCAACTGTTTACCATTACAAGCAAGTCACATGATTTGCATAATACTACGTTGAACACATGACTACGCAATGCAAATCTGACGTCACTACATCGTGCGTAGATGCCGCGCTTCGAAAGGAACAACCGTCAACTCATTCCAGTTTTGATTAATATTTGCTTAATCAAGAAGACCAGACAAGAGAATACTGTGATCAGCCAATCATGAGCAAACAGTACTAGGCACTAGTCTAGTCCGTTGACGAAATTTGACATCGCCGGAGCCTTCTAAAGATAAGTTTAGACCTAGGACGATTGTCGTTCATTAACACACTAATGAGTCCATATCATTCTGCAGGCATGTCCTCTCTATTAATTGTTTATCGATGTTATATCTGTTTCTTTTTGTCCGTTGATGTTGTCCTTTATTTGTGGGAGGTTGGTGCGGCGGTTTGGAATGAATAACATGGCTCTGAGGATGCCGATATTCATTCCAAATGTTCCTTAAGGCCGTTAGTTGATTGCTTTTAACGAAGAACCCATCGACGACCTTCCGATGATTTTCGTTCGTTCGTAATAGCAATTAATTGACCTTGCATGTTAGATGTCCAGTCAAGTTATAATTGGTGTATTTTAATGTATTTAGTTTCAATTTTTATTCATTTCAGTAATCATGTTTGTCATCTTTATCGTTTTCTCTGACCTGACTATCATTCATTTTAATTTTTTTTTTTTTTGTACAATCGTTAACGAGTCCATGTATACGTCACTAGTTTTTGTGTACACAGGTTAATTATCTATTCAGTTCATTCTTTAAGATCTCACTTCCGGTTTAGTCACCTTATTTATTAATGCAGTTTTATTGTGAAAATGTCTTTGTCTTGTGGTGCTACTGTTCTGTAATCCTTGGTTAACCCATTGTATTGTTTGTATTCATTTCATCCTTCTATAAATTAATATTAATGCCATAATTTCTTCATTAATAATAGTGTAGATGAATATGATTAAATTTTTATCAGCTTTGATGAGGAATTAGGGACTTTGCACATATTTGCAGTAGTGGTCCTAGAAATGGGCAATGCACTTTATGCCTCATGATTATGGCATATTATATAATGATTAATTATTAAAACTTTATAACATATTAATACATATTTAATATAAATTAGTACACTTTCTCAGTACTATATTGTGAACTTAGTGACAATTAAGACTAATTATTTGGGGATAATACACATAATTATTAAATATTAATATTAAGCGCTTGATATAATTTCAGCAGCTTATATAACTAACTATCATAACTATTTATGATAGATATTAGTGGGTATATATATATAATATTTTTACAAAATATTATAGATTTGTGGAACTTATAAATAACAGTACAGGGATATTGCAATTTCTTATATTGACTATTCATACGTTCAATAAGTACAATAACTACCTAGATTTTATTGTTGATTATTATAGATCACAAATTACTTACAACTAATAGTACTAGAATATTGTGGTTGATTATATTGATTAACCATACTTTATTGCATCTATGAGTTGATAGACTAAGAGAGTCATAGATATATATATTTACCATGTTAACTTTAGAGCAACTTATAGTGGACGGACGGGAACTTGGTATGAAAGGTAACCATTTAAGATCATATATTAGGATACATTCGGCTATGAATAATTTGAGGTTTAGTGATGAAGAAGTTGAAGCAGAAATAAGTCGTATTGAGGTTTTAGAAGAAGAACGTCAGGCAAAATTAGAGGAGCTACAGAAGAGGATACATGAATTAGAGAATAAAATACAACAGAATTTGGTGGATGTAAATGAGGAGATACGAGAGGTGAACAATGTAGATAGTAAGTTGGATAGTGTTAATTCCATTTTAAGTACAGATTGTACACATATGTCTCAGAGTCATACGCTTAAATCTGAGGGTTCATTATTGATATTAAAAGATAATACCCAAGAAGGGGTAATTCAGGATGAGAAATTGCTACATTGTTTAGAAGAGTTCAAATTCCAGAATTTACAGAATATAAAGCATACTACTGACTTACATAATGTCTCAAGGGTACAGGCCGATACTCAAAACAACATAGCGGTTCAAGACAATTTTGTCAATGTTAAAAAAGTAGATAAAACTTCTACGTCGTATATAGGGTCTATGTTGGGGGATCTCCTCCAAGAAAGTAGGAATGGTGGTTTTCAGGGCCCAGACCTTGAAGATTTGGTATTAGATACATTTTTTTATCGTACGGCATCCGATTTATCAGATTTTGTGGATGTTCATTTTCATTCTGTCCCACATATGATTATAGCTAGGGACATAGCAGACTTACTAGGTGGAGTGTTTCGTACTTTTGTGGAACGGTACGTACACGTCCAACATGGTTTCATAATGAATAACATTCATAATGCTATTCTAGGCGACAATGATTATAATCAACAAACGCACAACACATGGAATAAGCAGAAAGGAATGACAAGTTTAGAAACCATTGATGAGAAAAGAGAAGAAGAATTATTGGAGATTATTGCCAGTCAAAAAAAGTCTATAAATGACTTGCGAAATGAGGCGAATTTACCAAAACGTCAGAGCAATAATGACAATTCGAAATTGAGAATATTGGAAGTGGAGCTTGCAAATTCTAGGACCTCGTTAGAATCCACAATGGAAACCAATAAATCGTTGGAACGCGAGGCTGACAAACTTAAATTGAAAAATTTGTAAGATAATGCCGCAGCCTTAAAGCTGGAAACTCACACACAGTGCGCTAAGATTCAAGAACTTATGTCAGAAGTAGCTAGTTTGCAATTAAGTCAGAAAGTAAAGAAAACATCGGATAATAAGATTGATACTGCGTTAAGAGCCGATAGTCATGCAGACCAGGCCATTCAATGTGAATTGATTCTCACTGATGATATACAGTTAGGTTCCATTTACGATGATGCGGAACAATATAAGCAATTCTGTTTAAACAGGGGTGTGAAGACAAAGATTGATATAAAAAAATGGGAAATTGGGAGTATATCATTTGATAACAATAATATTTTGGATGTATGTCATTCATATAATGATAAAATTTATGACTTTTGTCTTAGACAGGAACAAAAGTGTGATGACGATGTAACTTCAGTGAAACTGATACTGAATGACCATATAGGTAACGGGAAATCTGTCACGCAGGACTTGGCATTATTGCGTGAATATAATAAGACACTTATGGTTAATTCCCATGGATGTAATGAGACTTGTAGGGAATTAATGGATGAAGTGCAATCAGAAAACGAAGAGGGGAATACAGAATCGGGTATTAGTGTTTCTGTTTCCACCATGACTGATGATTCTCTCATTGATAACAGGGTGACAACATTAGAAGCGTTACTCCTGAAGGAGAAAGATACATATGCAGAATTAGAAAATGAGACACAACAACAAATTTACGATCTTGCTACAGCAGTGAACACATTTGATTCCTTACTATCTAGTGAGAAGCAGATAACATTTAACTTAGATAAGTTAAATAAGAAGCAGAGGCAGGAGATTACATTCCTAACTTCTGAAAATAATAAACTAAGAATGAGGATTGATTGTCTACTAGACGTACTGGCAGGTAAAAAAATATTGATGAACAATAAAGGGAATAATCGTACTTTACGACATGACTCAAGTACGAAAACTGATACTAAGGTGTCAATACACCCAGTGGTGATTAGAAGATCATTTCGAGGGAGATATACTTTTCTTCGTCAGGATACTACTGCCAATTCGGAAAATAGATGTTGGAGACAGGATCAGGCTACAACTGATCCAAAGAAAATTGTTGATGATGTCGACATTACAAAGAAGAGTACTAAGAAGAATAAGATGGTGAAAAATAATGTTGGAGTTAATAATAACGAAAAGATACCTAATAAAATTAATACCAGCACATTTAAACAAAAGAATGTAGGTCTTTCTTGTGATCCTTCTACGACTACACGTGCTACAAATACATTACTACAGGGTAAGGGTCATTATACTCAGGCCCAACATACTATTCCAGTCTATGGAAAGAATAATACTTATATGAGGGACATACATGGCAAGGTACCTCAATTAACTAATGTTGCACATCAATCTTTTTCTCATATTAGGGACAATGGTCCTACTTATATTGGGAAGGGTACATATTCTCGTACCGTATTAGTTAGCAATCTGCCACAAGGTACTACATGGCAGACACTTAGCAATTTTTTTCAATGCACGGCAGACGTTAGGTTCGTGCGTCTGTTACCACCTACCAATAACAGGTATGGTGAAGCTCTGGTTACACTTCGTAACAACAGAGATGCTCGAAAGGTTATCGAGCTTGACAATGGGGTTTATTTTCACAATCATTCTTTGAGATTGAAATTAGTACCTAATTCTGCGTCACGCATATAACAGGTTACGGTAACAC
The DNA here is from genome assembly GCA_024509875.1 of Oreohelix idahoensis. Lineage (NCBI taxonomy): Eukaryota > Metazoa > Mollusca > Gastropoda > Stylommatophora > Oreohelicidae > Oreohelix > Oreohelix idahoensis. The sequence goes on along the minus strand of JAMPIV010020793.1, from coordinate 216,656 downwards.
GGTTCGTCACATCTTTGATGACTCAGCACTAGTCAGTCATCATTTCTTTTCTTTATTGGTCATTTATTCTTGTATGACTTAGATCTTGTAGGCTTGTCTATTAAGTGACACTTGTTTTGTCTTATCTACAATAACACTTCGTATTTTCGTCTTATTTGTGTTTTACCATGCCTACAAGAAACAGTAATATCGTTATTGGTATTAACTATGCTCAGCCCAATACAGCATAGGTTTACTTGTCATCCATCACGGCTGTATTGTCCTCATTACTGAGGAAGGACATGCCAGTGAGGGTGACATGGACTAATGAGTGTAATAATGTATACCTTAATATTATTAACATCTTTTCAAACCCACCTATTTTGAGACTAGTTGATGCTTCCAAAAAGTTTATTCTCCGCACAGATGCGAGTAACTACGGAATTGGCGCATGTTTGCTCCAATACCATGACGACATCCTCCATCCAAACTTGTACGTGTCACGGAAACTGAAACCACCAGAAGTAAAATACTCCACTGTTGACCGCGAACTTTTAGCCGTCGTGTGGGCGATAACGAAACTTGAGAAATTTCTACTGGGAGCCCCTTTCGTAGTACAAACTGATCAGAGGGCCGTAGCATCACTACGACGGGCTAATCATAAAAGTCCAAAGCTCACCAGATTCGCTATTCTCCTTCAACCGTTTGACTTTTCAATAGAATACATCACAGGATCAGATAACGTCCTGGCCGATGCTCTATCTCGAAATCCTACTGATGTCAAATCCTAAACTATAGTAACGTCACAGATACTTACTCAAGAGACATAACACTACAATAGCGGTTCTACATAGACATGAACCATTGCCTACAATAAACGTATCCGCTCACTAAATACATGAAATGAACGAAATCAAGTGACACTATGGTCGTATTTACACCAGAACTTTGTGTGGATTTCATTTATGACAAAACTATTGGACACATTTCCTTGCATCAAGTGAAAATAATAGAAAACACTATCAAAGTAACTCAGTATGCGACATGAACTATTGTCAATAGCTTCGATTCTTATGAACTGAAACACTTAAATATTTGTTTGTTAATCGGAATTCACAAGGATCAAGCCTACGTATGGATCATCATATCCAACTTTAATTAATTTTAATTAATTACGTTAAAATAATGGAAAATAAAATAAAAGGTGAGATAAATATGAAAAAAATGAAATGAAATTTGAAGAAGAGAAAAAAAATTTTTTTTGAAAGAAGAAAAAAATAAGATCTCACATGATTCTTAGATAATGTTATTGTATGTAACTATTATGTTTATTAATTAGGTTGATACATTACATACTATATTATTGTTTAAATTAGTTAGATAGGTTTTAACAACTTAATACTACACTTAATTGATGTCCAACACACATAATTGAGTTAAATTTATACATTACTTTCTTTCGCTACTTTATTCTTCATTTATTTATTTCTCTACTTAACATATCCTTTCATTTCTCTTACATTAGATTTGCAATAACTTTATTTTGATTACACACTCAATATAATTAATTAATTTAATTTTAACTCGTTAGATTAGTCTGACATGACAGTTCATTGCGACATATTTTAAGTTAATTATTTAATTAGATATCAACATTAGCCATTTATGTATAACATTTATGTATAATATGATGATTAATATATTAGATGACTGTTAGTAAGTCGACATGACCACGACACTGTTCTAGACAGAACATCGTAGTCCATATGCCGCATTGTTGGTTAAATTTTTCGATATTGTCAATTTTTTTTTTTTTTTTTTGATATTCATTCAGATAGGTTTTTGAAAAAAAAATTATCTAATAGATTCTTCATGATGACCATGTGTAAACTGTTCGTGTATGGAATCGATATAATAAATGTATGTGGACTCGAGAAAGGACTTATCAAATCTCTAACGTTAGAATTTGACTATATTATGAATTTGACAATATTCTATCCCACCTTCGCGTACTTTACCATCAAGAGCACGATGTGGTAAAGTGGGATGTTATAAATATTTATAGGGGACGTAGTGTACTGACTGAGATCAGCTGTGAAGGTATCTATATCTAATAAGGGTAGTGTATTATAGATAACCTTCCTTGCTACCACATATTTCTACCTCAGTCAGAATTATTCTGGAATATAGTGATGACTACGTTGAATGTCTAGGGTATGTATATGATGAAGTGTAAGTCACAACAACAACAGACAGATAAACAATTTAATTTATTCCACCACACTTGACAACACTGTGACACTCACATACATATAACACTCTATGAGGATATCTTAAATGAGTCACTGATAAATTTTCAAATATCAATATGTATTCAGTGCTGTCATTAATGTATATGTGTCCTGATTCAAATACAAAGTGAACCAGGAATCACAATCAATTTTAATTACAAGTTATATGTACAGAATTTATCAATATGAATCTTGTAGTGACATATATTATTAATAGTATCCTATGTGTGTCAGTTGTGTAGTAGTAAAATGAGGTAATACTGGTTTTGTTTTGTTTTTTCAAGCTCTGTTGGTATTTGTCATCATGACTTCAATAGTTTGTTTCTGTTGGAACTAGTATTGGAGATGTTCTCAGTTCCTGGCATTAAAACAATTAAATTCCCCTCTTAATTTTATTTTACAATGTCAGTTTAAGATGGGGGTACATAATGTTGAGCTCCATGGCCACACTCTCTTATCTTGCGTGATGACTGCAGTAAAAGACTCCTCTGCTCGATTACTTTAATGAGTTCTGGAGCCACCTCACTGGTTGCTATATGGACCAAGGAGTATGCTGTCCGCCTCTGGATTCAGCAAAGCTCTGACCAGGTGCTGCTCAATAACTTTAAGACCACGGTCCCTGAAACAAGAAGGATGTACCTCCTACTTCAGAACTAATTTATACTCTATTTCTACACTGAGCACAATACATAACAAACCTGAGTTCAGAGCGTTAGGCCAACTGTCAGCTTCATCTGAAATACTTTACACCAGTATATTCCTCCTTAATGGTTACTACGCCTCTGCAATTCCAGCATTATTTCTTTCTAGTCAATAATCTAGGTGTCAGTGTACTGTTTGGCAATTCCATGTAGTTTTACTTTCCTCCGACACCTTCTGTTCAGGCTGGAGCACTATAGGCTTTACCTCATGTTCGCTACTGAACCACACATATATACAGACATAAATTATCAATTTACATTCAATTTTCATTTAAAAGATATCAAATATTTCAAGCTTACCACAATTCATGGAAATAATACACAGTGACGTTGAATGGCAATGAATATAGCACAACTCCGATCTGCCGATGTCCCAGGCTTTTATTTAGAAAAAATATACCCTGGTGCTCAACGCACTGTTTCTTAGTAGGTTTATTACAAGATGTGGCCCGGAACAGACGCCCTGAATTGAGTATATTCGCAGCTCTAACCAATCAAGCCATGTCTACACATCTTTTCAAAAAAGTAACCCTTCTCACGTTTCCCCTGACAACACAAGATAGTATTTATAGTCCGACTAATCGTGTTTAGCCTTACATTTGTTGCGCTCCAATCAAATAGGAGTTAACATGGTAGGCTATTTCCGTAACGTAATGTTTTTTCAAACACGTTATAAAAAAATTTTATGAGCAGAAATGATTTTATGCTGTCAGGCACCCCCACTATTTTATTTTGGCTATAATTTGGTAATTCCTAGACTATTTGCGTAACGTTTTACATATTCTTTGTCAGCAAGTCCTAAGGAACCCAAATATACAAATTTAAAAGAGCTAAGTGGCTGCGTTCAAAATATGCAATTTCTTCTACCTCCTGTTTACTTCGAAGATGTGCTGTCTGGGTACTGTAATGTTTTCAAACGTAAACCAGTATAATGTCATATTTCCCAATAAGCGTTTTTCAGGATTTTAAAACCTAACTCTGGTATGGGTAGTGTTTTTTATCACTGTCGATTTGAAAAAAGTTAGTGCTAGTGGCCTTACACGCGTGATGGTAGTAATTGTGTATCGCGCGACGCGTGTTAGTATTGCCTGTGTCCCTGCTTTCTGCCTCTCCCTTCTCTCTATCCTTTAGTCCATCTGTCTTTTGTTTTTGGTAACATAGTGTAGAAAAAGACATGAATGGAATTTTAAATCTAGGTCAACTTGCGTATTTCAAGGTTTTTCTTAGAAATGGAGCACATGTTTTATCGTGTTGGGGAAACGCGTGTATACTGCAGAAGGCTTTTACTATTAACGTGAAACGTTACAATTTGCAGACGAAGGAGAAAACAAGGGGGATTTCGAGTACAGTCATTGAGACAGCACTGTTCTTTACCATTCTTCTTTCCTTTTATTGAAGTTATTTGTTAGGCTTTACATTTACGTTTTAATTTATATATGTGGATTAGAATATTTCACGACAAATCCTCCCCACTTAAAACAGACGTTATATGTCAGTCTATAATTCTATATACACATAGAGAAATTTATTATTATTTCTGGGGTTTACGGTGATTCTCATCACACGGATGGCGGCTTAAAAAATCCGCTCCCAAATTTGTTTTTCCACTTATATACTCAATGCTAAACTTAAATGGCTGCATCAATAAAGACCAACGGAGTAATCTAGAATTCTTATGTCTAGCCTGTGCTAGAAACGATAAAGGTTTGTGATCCGTTTGCAACTTAAATGCCTTCCCATACAGATAAATATTGAATTTCTTTATTGCCCATATTACTGCCAGACATTCTTTTTCGCTAGTTGAGTAGTTGATTTCAGCTTTATTCAACTTTCTGCTAGCATATGCCACTGGGCTTAATTCCCCATCCAATGCATCTGATTTCTGTAGTAGAGTTGCACCTAACCCAATATTACTGGCATCCGTCCTTACTATGAATTCTTGACTTAAGTCAGGTAATTTCAAAATAGGTTTACTTGTGAGCTTTTCCTTCAATTCTTGGTAAGCCATTTCACATTGTGGTGTCCATGTAATGCGATCTGGATGTCCTTTACGTGTCAAATCAGTTAACGGTGCACATATGGAATTAAAGTTTTTGATATACTTCTGGTAGAAACCACATAATGAGACAAAGGATCTCACGTCTTTCTTGGTTTGTGGTCTCGGGGCTTTCTTTAGTTTCTCTAAATTCTTTGGGTCAGGGGTCATGTTTCCCTGATAAACTGTGTGTCCCAAGAATTCCAATTCTTTACATCCAACGCAACATTTGGTTGGTCGGGCTGTTAAATTCGCTTCCCTAAGTCGATTAAACAGCATGTTCAGAGAGTCAATGTGTTCCTCAAATGTTTCTGTTGCTATAAGGATATCATCCATAAAATTTGTTATACATGGGTTATTCAGAGGGTCCAATAATTTTCTCATCATTCTAGAGAAGACACTAGGCGCATTCTTCAATCCAAATGGCAATCTATTAAACTCATAGTGTCCTTCTGAGGTACTAAAAGCTAGGTATGGTCTAACCTCAGGCTTTACTGGAATCTGATAGTATCCTTTACTCAGATCCACTTTTGAGAAATATTTAGCTTTATTTAGTCTGGCAAACAGCTGATTTGTATCCGGCAATGGATCCACCTGTCCTTCTGTAATAGCATTCAGTCTCCTGTAATCTATACAGAGTCTATGTTCTCCAGAGGGCTTCCTTAAGAGTACAACACCGGAACTATACGAAGATTCACTGTGTGAAATAATTCCTCCCTTCAACAAATAGTCTATCTCTTCCTTCAAAGCTTTCTCCTTAGCAAACGGAATCGAATATGGTTTCATACAGACAGGTGTGGGGTCTATCAGTTTCATATCATATTCCAATAGGTTTGTATGCCCTGGTCGGTCTGTTAACACCTCTGCATGATTATTTAGAACCTGTTGCACTCTCTCTTTCTGAGTTTTCGTTAAATGTGTACTGATTTTCACCTGTGCTGCTGTCTCACAGGGGTGTAATGGATATTCAAATGATGAAAGTGGTTCCTTTTTCATCTCCATGGCGATGGACAAGGTCAACAAGTGTGTCTCTTCCTGATGTTCTCTTTCCAAATATTTCTTCAGGAGATTCACATGATAGATTTTTTCTTTCCCCTTCTTATCTATCTTATAATTTGTTCTAGACACCTTCTCTAGAACTGTATATGGACCTTGCCATCCAATTTGTAACTTATTCTGACTGCCGGGCAGAAGAAGCAGTACCTTCTCTCCCACAGCCAAATTTCTGTCTTTCGCCTTCCTGTTATAATAGGCAGCATGTTTCTTCCTGGCTTGTTTCAAATTTTCATTGGCAAGTTTCCAGCCAGTTTTTAAACGAGTGGTCAGCTCATTCACATATTGGTATGAAGATGTAATGTTTTCCTCTGCCTTTTCATCAGTCCACGTTCTTAACAAAGCTACATATGGACCTTTAATTTTGTGGACCTATTTGTCCATGCACCGGTATGGTCTCTTCCACTCGAAGCTTTATAGTGATGATTTTTCTTCCCAGAATTATCATTCACAAAACGACCGCTACCAATTTTTCTTGGGGCTTTCTCCCCACTTAAAATTCTTGATGAGAGATTTCCTCTCTACATCCTCTTCCTCCAGTTTGTTTAAGTCCGATTGAGGGATTTTCGGCTTATCCTGGGGTAAGACATCTTTTTGCACTCTCCGCATAGTGGCCATTGTAAAACAGTTAAGTGAAGCTTGTCCGTGAAAAGGGGCTTCCCATTCCATTTGGTCCACTTTATCAAATTTATTTTTCTTTTTATTGTCAGGCCTAATTTTGCCCCGTGGCGTGTCCAGGTCCTGATCAATGTTCCCACTTGTGGGTGTTCCCTCATGTGCTATGCTACACCTTTCTACAAAATTCTCAATGTCCCATCTTGCTTTGGGCCAATAATAATTGTGAGCCACCTTTTGAATGATGGTACCTATTTTCTCATGGTCCCCATCTGGTTTCACATGTAGGCTCCTTATTAAGTCTGCCCTATATCTTTTAGGAAGTACCAGCTGTCCCTGACCTTTGGATCTAGCTCCAGTCTTCCTATACATCAACTTGTTTTTCATGTAAAAATCTCCCTTGCCTGGAGTTGTATGACAAGTTGACAATTTCCTGAAACAAGGCTTGAGGGTTTTATCCCCAGCCTGTGCCTTCCTCATCTCTTCTGGAGTGGTATCTAACATAATATCCTCCTCCTGTCTTGAGGTCGACCTGACCTGAAGGGTGGCCATATACACAGGTTTCCTTCTGCAACGGTCAGTGTCATGATTGTCCATCTGACAATTTTTACACCACCTTTTTCCTTGGTTGAAAGATTTTCTCTCATCATATTTCCTTTCATCGAATTGTGGGAATTTATTTTTATTTTCATACCGTGGCCTATCAAACTGGTGCTTACCTTTGTTTTGATCCCTAGGATCAAATTTATTAAAGTTCTGTGGTGCCCTAAAGTTATCCACCTGTTTCTTTTTATTACCTGTTACCTCTGCTTGAGCTGCTTGATACCTTTCAGCAACGTTTAGCAACTCACCCAGCCTCTCTGCACCTTGTTCCATGAGAAACTTTCTCAGGTCTGGAGCCATGGACTCTCTTAATTGCTCTATAAGGACCATTTCCTTAAGATCTTGGGTTTTCCCCAGAGAAGTCCATTTTTCCAAGTATGTCTCTATTCGTGCAGAGAACTGGTGATAGGTTTCACCTGACAGTAGTTTAGCATTCCTAAATTTTTTCCTATAAAATTCTGCATTCTTTTCATATCTTAACAAAAGAGCCTGCTTTAGCATGTCATAATTTTCCTGATCACCTCTGCTCATTTTTGCAAAAACTTCATAAGCTGCCCCACGAAGTCCTTGAGATAACTTTAAGCTCCACCTTTCTCTCTCTAACCCATACGTGGTAGCTAATAATTCATACCTATTTAGATAGCTCTCTATATCATCGTCTTTCTCAACAAAATGATCTAAATGAAAATTCATAGCTGAGGTTGAGGCTCCCTGGCTAGCAGTGGCATCAGAGGCAAAGGGACTGGCACCATTTTCAGGAGCATGGCCCTGAAACTCAAACTCCCTTAGTCGTAACTCATGTTCCCTTTGTAATCTCTTCTCCTTTTCTGCTTCCCTCTCTGCAGTCAATCTTCTTTCTTCTGCTTCCCTTTCTGCACTCAATCTTCTTTCCTCTCTTTCTGCAGCTAATTTCTTCTCTTCCCTTTCTGCTTCCAATGCTTTAGCCTCTTTGTCAACCTCAATCTGCAACCTCTTAGCCTCAGCCTCTAATTTTCTTTCGGCCTCTTTTTCTAATCTTCTTTCTTCTCGTTCAATATATTTGTCACATTCAGCAGTGACATAAGCAATCATAATTTGCCCGTCCATTCCTAACTCTTTCGCAGTCTGTACAGCAGCAGATCGAAATTTTGCCAGGTCGGCCATTGTCTAACAGATAAATGTCTAAAATATTTAACTAAACAATTTTATCTATGACTAATTAACTCAGGACAACACAGGCACTGTGAGCTCAACCTTATTTATTTTCACCCAAGGATACCTTTTAATTCTTTATTGAATTACCCCCAATATTTTTAATAGGGAAAGATTCAAAATCCCGGACGAGCCCCCAATATATGTGGTGAAGTGGGATGTTATAAATATTTATAGGGGACTTAGTGTACTGACTGAGATCAGCTGTGAAGGTATCTATATCTAATGAGAGTAGTGTATTATAGATAACCTTACTTGCTGCCACATATGTATACCTCAGTCAGAATTATTCTGGAATAGTGTGATGACTACGTTAATGTCTAGGGTATGTGTATGATGAAGTGTAAGTCATAACAACAACAGACAGATAAACAATTTAATTTATTCCACCACACTTGACAACACTGTGACACTCACATACATATACCACTCTAAGAGGATATCTTAAAGGAGTCACTGATAACTTTTCAAATAACAATATGTATTCATTGCTGTCATGAATGTATATGTGTCCTGATTCAAATACAAAGGGAACCAGGAATCACAATCAATTTTAATTACAAGTTATATGTACAGAATTTATCAATATGAATATTGTAGTGACATATATTATTAATAGTATCCTATGTGTGTCAGTTGTGTAGTAGTAATATGAGGTAATACTGGTTTTGTTTTGTTCAAGGTCTGTTGGTATTTGTCATCATGACTTCAATAGTTTGTCTTTATTGGAACTAGTATTGGAGATGTTCTCAGTTCCTGATATTAAAACAATTAAATTCCCCTCTTAATGTTATTTTTACAAGGTCATTTTAAGATGGGGTACATAATGTTGAGCTCCATGGGCACACTCTCTTATCTTTCGTGATGACTGCAGTAAAGGCCTCCTCTGCTCGATTACTTTAATGAGTTCTGGAGCCACCCCACTGGTTGCTATATGGACCAAGGAGTATGCTGTCCACCTCTGGATTCAGCAAAGCTCTGACCAGGTGCTGCTCAATAACTTTAAGACCACGGTCCCTGAAACAAGAAGGATGTACCTCCTACTTCAGAACTAATTTATACTCTATTTCTACACTGAGCACAATACATCACAAACATTGAGTTCAGAGCGTTAGGCCAACTGTCAGCTTCATCTGAAAGACTTTACACCAGTATATTCCTCCTTAATGGTTACTACGCCTCTGCAATTCCAGCATTATTTCTTTCTAGTCAATAATCTAGGTGTCAGTGTACTGCTTGGCAATACCATGTAGTTTTACTTTCCTCCGACACCTTCTGTTCAGGCTGGAGCACTATAGGCTTTACCTCATGTTCGCTACTGAACCACACATATATACAGACATAAGTATCAATTTACATTCAATTTTCATTTAAAAAGATTGTGGCGAGAGGTTTTATTTGGCTGTAGGCTCAGTATAGTACTGAAAATTACAGAAATAGAATTTCTGCAGAAAATGGTGAAGTCCCAGTGTTTGAGAGAACTACTGGTATCACAAATTAGTTACGGCTGTGAATGTTCTGATCTCGAAACAATAGTAGAGAGGAGACCGACATAAAGTGCCACCTCCGCTATGTAACTAACTGTGATATCAAAAAACAAGGAAACAGATTTTGCTTAACAATGATAAAATTGACAAGTCTTCAAATACAATTTCCTAAGTATTTATTTAGTATATACACTATCTACTCTTGTGCTGAAGGGTGAATGTTGAAAAAAAAAATGAAATGTAATGAATTTGTAAGTTTACATATGACTTACAAAATATTTATATATTTATTATTATATATATATATATATATATATATATTATATATATATATATATTAGTATTATATATATATATATATATATATGTAAATAAATTTACAACAAGTTTTCCAATTATAGGAACAAAAATTATATCAGCTGTGCTGTTAATTAAGGATATAACACTTATCAGCTATGTTGTTATTTTTGTCTCTTGCTATGCTAATTTCACTTTCTCCTCACTGACAGTTTCTATGCTCACAATGCCGACAGAAATGGTACTAATGTGTACTCATCTCTCTTAAGTCTGTTCTGCTTTGTTTGGTTCACACACTCCTGCTGAGGCTCGTTACTTTAGCCCACCCAAGACTGAGGGGGACCAAAGATGTAGAGTCTGGTCAACCTCTATGCTCCTGCGGAGTTCCAGGCAACGGGATTGACTCGAACATACGACCTCAGGTTTTTAGGACACAAATAAACCTGTAACAAAGCAAAAATAGGGGCTAATTTCTGTCCTCAAGCCCACCTATTTCTAGTGTGAGTGAAATGAGCGTGTCTCAGATGTATGCATGTAGGATGAATGACAACATGGCTCAGTATGATTTAGCAATAGCGAGACAAGACAGGTGTCTACTTGCAAAACATTCTTTCTGATAAACTAATACATGGATACATTCAATAATATAGATTCAATACATGAATGCATTTAATACATGAATACATCCCATAATATAAATCAATACATGAATAAATCCAATAATATGTACACCTAGGTGTGATACAACAATGTCCGTCCCCCTATACTATATCACGCCCTCTCTGACAATAGCTGGTAACATATATCCTAACAATATTGTTATGTTCTTATGATAGGAGTATATGAGTATATGAGACGAGGACTGTTAGTGATATATCAGGTTGGAGTTATAGGAGACAATAGATTGGAGTTAGATGCGACAATAGAATGAGTCCTGACAAGGACTGTTTTGGTTATATTGCAGTTTGGAGTTATCAGAGACAATAGACTGAAGTTATAGACTGACAATAGATTGAAGTATGAGTCCTATTAGTCTTCGTCTATTCACTTAATTCCCCCAAGATACAATCAGTAACCTGATAGGTAGTATAATGACACACAACAAATACCAACGGTTATCGTAAATATATTTACCCTCCTAAGATTTTAAACTGGCCAGGTTTTGACGCGACTTAGTGAAGTAGGTTGCAGGTCGATGCCCTCAGGTAAGTTATAAATCAAAGTGACAGCTTCTTCCCCTTCAGTCAGTCGGTATCTCTGGCGTCAAGTTCGGGATTGCGTGGTTAGCATAAAATCCGCCCGATTATATAGGCAAGTAAATACTTGAGGAAAGCTTTCGGTTGGTTCCTGGCGGAGCAAAATGATTGGTTTCCTCCGGTTTTGTACCTGGTCTCATACAGCCTAATTTTATTCAGTTTTTTAGCCGCCATCTTGCGTGAACAGTATAATTTATTCTGTCTCAGAGACTGGTGAACGGTGCAAGTTGATTGGTTGAAGCAAATCTGTATCTCGACATAGTGATTAACAAAGTAGTGGGTTACACTTCGTTTCACGACAAAGATATCAAATATTTCAAACCTACCACAATTCATGGAAATAATACACAGTGACGTTGAATGGCAATGAATATAGCACAACTCCGATCTGCCGATGTCCCAGGCTTTTATTTAGAAAAAATATACCCTGGTGCTCAACGCACTGTTTCTTAGTAGGTTTATTACAAGATGTGGCCCGGAACAGACGCCCTGAATTGAGTATATTCGCAGCTCTAACCAATCAAGCCATGTCTACACATCTTTTCCAAAAAGTACCCCTTCTCACGTTTCCCCTGACAACACAAGATAGTATTTATAGTCCGACTAATCGTGTTTAGCCTTACATTTGTTGCGCTCCAATCAAATAGGAGTTAACATGGTAGGCTATTTCCGTAACGTAATGTTTTTTCAAACACGTTATAAAAAAAATTGTATGAGCAGAAATGATTTTATGCTGTCAGGCACCCCCACTATTTTATTTTGGCTATAATTTGGTAATTCCTAGACTATTTGCGTAACGTTTTACATATTCTTTGTCAGCAAGTCCTAAGGAACCCAAATATGCAAATTTAAAAGAGCTAAGTGGCTGCGTTCAAAATACGCAATTTCTTCTACCTCCTGTTTACTTCGAAGATGTGCTGTCTGGGTACTGTAATGTTTTCAAACGTAAACCAGTATAATGTCATATTTCCCAATAAGCGTTTTTCAGGATTTTAAAACCTAACTCTGGTATGGGTAGTGTTTTTTATCACTGACGATTTGAAAAAAAGCCAGTGCTTGTGGCCTTACACGCGTGATGGTAGTAATTGTGTATCGCGCGACTCGTGTTAGTATTGCCTGTGTCCCTGCTTTCTGCTTCTCCCTTCTCTCTATCCTTTAGTCCATCTGTCTTTTGTTTTTGGTAACATAGTGTAGAAAAAGACATGAATGGAATTTTAAATCTAGGTCAACTTGCGTATTTCAAGGTTTTTCTTAGAAATGGAGTACATTTTTTAGGGTGTTTGGGAAACGCGTGTATGTTGCAGAAGGCTTTTACTATCAACGTAAAACGTTACAATTTGCAGACGCAGGAGAACACAAGGGGGATTTCGAGTACAGTCATTGTGAAAGCACTGTTCTTTACCATTTTTCTTTCCTTTTATTGAATTTATGTGTTTGGCTTTACATTTACGTTTTAATTTATATATGTGGATTAGAATTTCTCACGACACACGATCACTTAATTTACTGAGAAAAGACAATGGATAAATACATGTAAACGTAAATAGAAGAGCCAGTATAAACCAGCAAACTCTCGCAACGACTAGGGAACCAAACCAGCCCCATTAACAGTGTTAACGGCAACAGTGAAGCTAGCGGCAACAACATTGCTGACGTCAACCTTGTCAGCTGTGCCAGACAATAGCACTATCTCTTTCATACAACCCCCACACATACACCAACAGAAGTGGTAGCCAAAAGAATCATGCAACAGAAGTGATGGCCTGTGTGGCCTGTAATAGAAGGGATGACCCAAAACAACAGTAACATTATAATAACGCGATTCTGATGCAAAGAACATTGCGGTTTTTAACGTGGATAAAAAAGAGAAATAACCACTTATTTGCTAATACTTCAGTCTTGTCCATTCTCTTATGTCGTCAAACACAATTCTTTGTTTTCCAACGTTCCTGCTCTAACAGATACGTATGAGACCAAGCAGATGTACACTGCACGAAGAGGCGCTCTAGAAGAGGCTTGCTGAATAACAGTGGAGGCGCATCTGATTTATTGTTGTTATTGATCCAACGGCGATTGGGTTCTCGCCCTTCGGCCCAGTGCCATGTATTGGTATCTGCTAGTATCTGCATGTGCTTGCAAGTTGTTATTGCTCCATATAAGGTGTTCTGCATATCTAGCCGTGGAGGAAGGAGCATTTTCCTAACATCACGCTAGTACTGGACGCTTGAACAGGTGGTGGTCAACGGTTTGTAAAGAGAACATTTGATTTCAGCTTGAAGGAGATCGGGCGAATAAAGAAGAACGGTCTTTACGGACCGGGATAATGTTTAAGGGGAAATAATAATAATAGTGACGATAGTAATAATAATAACAGCACTTCGCCATTGCTAATTTTTCTTATAAAATGAACAGTAAATAAGCTAGGATTAGAATTTTTGGCGCTGTTTGCACGTATTAAATACGATGATTTATTTGAGTAGAATTCAGCATCATCTCTTTTAATCTTCATATTTTTCTTCGTCTACATCTTTCTTCTTCGTCTGTTCTTCTTTCTTCTTAATTTTTCGCTTTCTTGTTTCCATTTTCCTTCTGATTCCTTCTTATTTCTTTGTCTTTTTCTTTTACTTCGATCTCATTCTTGCTTATCCTTCTTTCTCCTTTAGTTGTTATTTGTTTTTCTTTCTGTTACCTTATTTCTTTCATCTTTATTATACTTTCGTCTTTCTTCTTTTTTCTCCCAACATTCTCTTCATTTCCTGTCTTTTTGGTACTTTTTTTGTGTGTGTCCTTCGTTATGATGTCATAATTTTCTCCTTTTTCTTGACCCGTTATATTATTATATTTTGATCTTCATTCATTGCCCTTTAGCTCCCCAAGGAGCATAGTCCTTAAACAAATGCAAGTCATACAGTCCCGTGCCGTAAGCTCAAGGTCTTTCCATATCTTCGTCTTCTTCATTGGCTTTCAGAATTCCTCATCTTTTGATCTACCTCTACTGCTGCTTACCATGGGGATTCCAGAACAAGAAAAGCATTGTATTACTATCATTTATGTGTCAGGGACCCAAAGACGCAGCAATAGAGAATGCAGTCAACGACCCATAGCTTGACTGCTTGCGTCAGGGTCAGCGACCAGAGCTGACCAAGACCCTACTCCACCTCCACGTGGTGGTCCTGGAAACAGGCCCCATCACTGCAGTCTGGCTGATAGAGTAGGGATCGAAGAGGGAAGGCAAACCCGGTCCCAAAAAATGCCGTGCCTAAGTCGGATGTGTTGGCCGAAAGGCGCAGATATCGCAGCTCCGCTGTAAACAGACACAACGCAACCAATGTCCTTTTCAGGACGAACGAGGAAGAAGAAGAAGAAGATTTAGTGTCCATTCCATGACCAGCGTATCCTTCTCATCTCTTTCTCCAGTGTTGTCTTTGTTCTTGTCATCATTACTGTCTGCACAGTGTATATTAATATTTCTTAGCGTCATAATATTGGTTGACCTGTTTGAAGCTTCTAACAAAATTCCAGGAATTTTATCAACGAAGAGTATTAGAGAGTTTGTAATTTAGTCCTACTTCACAGGTTGCAAATGTCTTTAATTCATTAATTGTTTTATTTTCCCTGAAGTGGTCTGAAAAGAATTCTAGCTGATAGCTGTTGTATTTTACTGGCATCTCGGATGAGGAGACCCAGCTATTTGATTGATGCACATGAATAGCATTTGAGAGTTATTACAATTCGTGCTTCTGATTTATTTTCAGGTTTACCTCTTTAGCGCAGTGTCAGCTGTCTACCTGTATCTCTTCCGGTGAGTATTACCATTTTGTTCTCATCGTGGTGTCTTGCTGCATCAGTCAGCCCAAGTGTTTTAAGTCTGAAGTTATACTTCGTTGACGAGTTCTTGCATAGTCACGCTTAACATTAATAGCTCAGACATATCGAGTCATGAGTGTGTTGCTGTCGTTTTTGACGGTGTTATAAGACGTAAATCTATTTAATACTTTTTGATGATCTAAGGTAGAGAACTGTTTATTAACTCCCTGGGACAGGTTGATTTAGGGTTATCTTCCCTTTGTTATTCATTGTAGTTGACCTGTCTTCAGACGGGGTTAGCTCTTCTCAAATCTGTTCTGTCTACGCATGCGCAAGTTTCTTGGGCGCGAAACGAATAGACTTCCGTCATTGAGTGATGAGCTGGGTTCTGACCGGACGACATGTCCGTTGTTCTTCTCTGCATTTTCTTGGGGAAAGATAGTCGTCAGTGTGACTGTGATGTCAGTGATTCTCCCCAGAGTTATTCTGTTCGTCAAGAATGACGACAGTTGTTATTAGTGTATTTCTCGGATTCTGTCCAAGGTAAAAAGAACTTAATTATTACGCCTAGATTGCAGAACATTTTGTGTCAAGCTGTGAGTAGCGCTTACAGTTCTTGAGATGCAGAGTCCATTTTGTGTGCTCGATATAGCCACCTAAGACGATTCGTCTAGCTATATTACCGAAGCCCAGTGAAGAGATATTAATATGGAAACCGCCTGTTGGTGGTATGTTTCGGCATGGATGACCATACCTGCCTATGCAGAATACACTGTTGTTTGAATTATTATAGAGGCCCGATATCACGGCCGATATCTTTGAGCAGAAGAAGTGTCTGGCGGGTGGAGCCAGATGAAGTCTTGACTATTTATTATACAAGTTCATAGACTTTGATATTGATCAACTGAATCCGCCTTTATCGTGCGGCATATTTGTTGAAAGATTACCTGACGCATTTAGTCAGGGGCTCTGAGCTACAGTAAGAAAGAACGTATATTGTCAAGCCAGCTTTACTAGCATTTTACACATGAGCTATGCAAGATTTATGATGCTCGATATTTATTGGTATTTACCACACATGAAATGTCCATGATCCTTTCTGCTATTGACTGTGTCGTCTGTCAGCTTACTGTTGCAGTAATAAATGCTGGAAAAGTCATCTGTATTATCCACATTATTACTTTTACTTGTAGTGGAGTGAGTTTGGTGTGTAGATGAATAAGAGCCTATACGACTGCGTGTCCGCGATCTGCTGTTTCCTACACCCACACCTTTACTCTCTACCACATCTCACTACGAGTTCTACACTCCTGAGAAACTACATGTATGCTATCATGTATGAGTGTCTGCATTACACCCCTGGCAGTGCCTCACGCTGTTGACCTAGATACACGCAACACTGCACTGTCCAGGTGATCAACGACACGCCCAATCAGCGACACTTCAACACGGTACAAATACCAGATTTCACACGAGCAAACAGACTTTAACATCTTATACTCAAACAGTCGGAAAAATCACGATGTTACAGAGTGCTTGTTCGTTCGAACTCGAAACAATGACATTCTGAGAAAAAGGACATTCTTTGTTTATGGTTATATTGTTGTTTTTGTTTAACTAAGGCTGCTGAGCTTTTCGCTCTTTTGCAGTCAATACCAATTTGAAGAGTTCTTGGTATTATCTGCACTGTAGATGTAGGCTTTTCCTGTGGCTTTTCTGCCATTCCGAAACGTGTTGAGATGAAGTCATGAGCTCCAGTTTCTCCAGCTTGGTTTGCATTTAAAGGATCATCGCATCTGGTCCCAAGCTAGGAGGAAGAAGTGTGTGGCATACTGTGCATTCCCCGCCATCCAAGGGGGATCTCCAAATATGCAGAGCTAAAATATTGTGCTCTGGTTCTGGGCTCTCTCAAGGAATTATCGCTTCCTCCTACACAGAGCCACTTCTCAGCTCCCCCTGCCTATCATGGGGTCCATAGTGAGATACTCTTGCATGCAGGCAAACAGGTGAAAGCCAGAGTTACGTCTAGGGCTCAAGTGAGTTCTCAACATGTTTCACCACAGGGGGAATCCGTGGAAGTGTGAGGATGATTTCTCATCAAGAGTCAATGAGGGTATAATTAGTATTACAGACAAAGGTTCACATCCAAATCTACATACCATAGCATTGTGCTTAGCTGGTGGTTATGTAAGAATGACTCCAGATATGCCTCCATGCATTTATGGTTATATTAACAATTATAGGAGATTGAACAAAATTGAATTCTCGTACAGCTTAACATCGTAAGTAACTTGATTTATGGTTGATTTTTTTATACTCCTTACCGTTTGTAGTGATAAGTGTGGTAAAGTGGGATGTTATAAATATTTATAGGGGACTTAGTGTACTGACTGAGATCAGCTGTGAAGGTATCTGTATCTAATAAGTGTGGTGTATTACAGATGACCTTACTTGCTACCACATATTATACCTCAGAATTATTCTGGAATATTGTGATGACTACGTTAAATGTCTAGGGTTATGAAAATGATGAAGTGTAAGTCACAACAACAACAGACAGATAAACAATTTAATTTATTCTACAACACTTTACAACACTGTGACACTCACACACATATAACACTCTATAAGACTATCTTAAATGAGTCAAGTGTTTAAGTTTAAAAATATATGTATTAATTCTTGTCAATAATGGATATCCTGATTCAACTACACAGTGAACCAGGAATCACAATCAAATGTAATTACAAGTATTATTTACACAGTTTATATATATGAACTTTGTATTGACATAGTTTATTATTATTATTCTGTGTGTAATTTGTGCAGTAGTAATATGAGGTAATACTGGTTTTGTTCAAGCTTGGTTGTTGTTTTTCATCATGACTTCAAGTGTTTGATTATCGGGGAAATAGTATTGGGAAACTTTCACAGTTCCTGTCATTTGAACCAATTAATTGTCCCTCTGTGGTTAACAAAATGTCAATTTTTGAGGGGGCACATAATGTTGAGCTACTCTGGCCACAGAAGCTTATCTTTCGTGATGGCGGCAGGAAAAGACTCCTCTGCTCGATTGCTTCCTGTGTTCTGGAGACACCTCACTGGTCGCTATCTGGACCAAGGAGTATGCTGTCAGCCTCTGGATTCAGCAAAACTCAGACCAGGTGCTGCTTCAATAACTAGGCCCACAGTCCCTGAAACAAGAAGGTTGTACCTCCTACTTCAGAACTAATTTATAATCTATTTCCACACTGAACACAATACATAACAAACACTGAGTTCAGAGCGGTAGGCCAACTGCTAGCTTCATCTGAAACAATTTACACCAGTATACTCCTCCCTAATGGTTACTACGCCTCTGCAATTCCAGCATTAGTTCCTTCTAGTCAATAAGATAGGTGTCAGTGTACTGTTTGGCAATTCCATGCAGTTTTACTTTTCTCCGACACCTCCTGTTCAGGTTGGAGCAATATTTAGGCCTTGCCTCATGTTTGCTACTGAACCACACACATATACAGACATAAATTATCAATTTACATTCAATTTTCATTAAAAAGATATCGAATATATCAAGCTTACCACAATTCATGGAAATAATACACAGATACGTTGACTGGCGATGAATAATGGCACAAATTCCGATCAGCCTCTGCCCAGACTTTTATTTAGAAAAATATGATCTGGCTCTCAACGCACTGTTTCTTAGTAAGTTTATTTTAAAGTGTGGCACTGAACTGACGCTCCTAATTGCCTATATTGGCGGGTCTAACCAATCGAGCCATGTTTACACAAGCGTTTGAAAAAAAGTACCCTTCCTTCCGTCTCCCCTAACAACAAAAAATAGTATTTGTAGTCCGACTAATCGTGTTTAGCCTAACATTTACTTCTATCCAATCAAATAGGATTTTACATGGTGGCCCATTTCCCGTAAAATGGTGGTTTCAAAACCTGCCACTGCGCAATTCTGATTTTGGTGTTGTCTGACAGCACCACTATTTTATTTTGGCTATAATTTGTTAATTCCTAGACTATTTGCGTAACGTTTAACATATTCTTTGTCAGCAAGTCCTAAGGAACCCAAATATATAAATTTAAGGGAGCTAGGTGGCTGCGTTCAAAATGTGCATTTTCTTCTACCTCCTGTTCACTTCGATACGATGTGGTGTCTGGGTACTGTCAGGCTTTCAAACGTAAACCAGTATAATGTCATGTTTCCCAATAAGCATTTTTCAGGTTTTTAAACCTAACTCTCGTATGGGTAGTGTTTTTTATCACTGTCGATTTGAAAAAAAGTAGTGCTTCTGGCCTTTCGCTTGGGGAGGGTGGCATTAATTGTATATCGCGAGACGCGTGTTAGTGTTGCATGCGTTCCTGCTTTCAGCCCTCCCTCTCTTTCTACCCTAAGTTCACCTGTCTTTTCATCCCGCCCGTGTATAAAATGAAATTAATGGAAGTATTAATTTAGGTCATTACGCAGGGTGCTATCTCAAGGTTTTCTTAGAAATGCAGTACACGTTTTATTGTAGAAAGCGTGTAGTGATGCAGTAGGCTTTACTATCAACGCGGAAACGTTACAATTTGCAGACGAAGTAGAAAACAGGGGGATTTTTGTACGCCATTGTGACAGCACTGTTCTTTTACCATTTCTCTTTCCTTTTATTGAATTTATGTGTTAGGCTTTACATTTACCTTTTAATTTATATATGTGGATTTAGAATGTTTCACGACAAATTCTCCCCTCTTAAAACAGACGTTATATGTCAGTCTATAATTCTATATACACATAGAGAAATTTATTATTATTTCTGGGGCTTACGGTGATTCTCATCACACGGATGGCGGCTTAAAAAATCCGCTCCCAGATTTGTTTTTCCAGATATATACTCTATGCTAAACTCAAATGGCTGCATCAGTAATGACCAACGGAGTAATCTAGAATTTTCATGTCTAGCCTGCGCTAGAAACGACAAGGGTTTGTGATCCGTTTGCAACTTAAATGCCTTCCCATACAGATAAATATTGAATTTCTTTATCGCCCATATTACTGCAAGACATTCTTTTTCGCTAGTTGAGTAATTGGTTTCAGCTTTATTCAACTTTCTGCTAGCATATGCCACTGGGCTTAATTCCCCATCCAATGCATCTGATTTCTGTAGCAGAGTTGCACCTAACCCAATATTACTGGCATCCGTCCTTACAATGAATTCTTGACTTAAGTCAGGTAATTTCAAAATAGGTTTACTTGTGAGCTTTTCCTTCAATTCCTGGTAAGCCAATTCACATCGTGGTGTCCATGTAATTCGATCTGGATTTCCTTTACGTGTCAAATCAGTTAACGGTGCACATATGGAATTAAAGTTTTTGATATACTTTTGGTAGAAACCACATAATGAGACAAAGGATCTCACGTCTTTCTTGGTTTGTGGTCTCGGGGCTTTCTTTAGTTTCTCTAAATTCTTGGGGTCAGGGGTCATGTTTCCCTGATAAACTGTGTGTCCCAAGAATTCTAATTCTTTACATCCAACGCAACATTTGGTTGGTCGGGCTGTTAAATTCGCTTCTCTAAGTCGATTAAACAGCATGTTCAGAGAGTCAATGTGTTCCTCAAATGTTTCTGTTGCTATAAGGATATCATCCATGAAATTTGTGATACATGGATTATTCAGAGGGTCCAATAATTTTCTCATCATTCTAGAGAAGACACTAGGCGCATTCTTCAATCCAAATGGCAATCTGTTAAACTCATAGTGTCCCTCTGAGGTACTAAAAGCTAGGTATGGTCTAACCTCAGGCTTTACTGGAATCTGATAGTATCCTTTACTCAGATCCACTTTTGAGAAATATTTAGCTTTATTTAGCCTGGCAAACAACTGATTTGTATCCGGCAATGGATCCACCTGTCCTTCTGTAATAGCATTCAGTCTCCTGTAATCTATACAGAGTCTATGTTCTCCAGAGGGTTTCCTTAAGAGTACAACACTGGAACTATACGAAGATTCACTGTGTGAAATAATTCCTTCCTTCAACAAATAGTCTATCTCTTCCTTCAAAGCTTTCTCCTTAGCAAAAGGAATCGAATAGGGTTTCATACAGACAGGTGTGGGGTCTATCAGTTTCATATCATATTCCAATAAGTTTGTATGCCCCGGTCGGTCTGTTAACACCTCTGTATGATTATCTAGAACCTGTTGCACTCTCTCTTTCTGATTTTTCGTTAAATGTGTACTGATTTTCACCTGTGCCGCTGTCTCACAGGGGTGTAATGGATATTCAAATGATGAAAGTGGTTCCTTTTTCATCTCCATGGCAATGGACAAGGTCAACAAGTGTGTCTCTTCCTGATTTTCTCTTTCCAAATATTTCTTCAGGAGATTCACATGATAGATTTTTTCTTTCCCCTTCTTATCTATCTTATAATTTGTTCTAGACACCTTCTCTAGAACTGTATATGGACCTTGCCATCCAATTTGTAACTTATTCTGACTACCGGGTAGAAGAAGCAGTACCTTCTCTCCCACAGCCAAATCTCTGTCTTTAGCCTTCCTGTTATAATAGGCAGCATGTTTCTTCCTGGCTTGTTTCAAATTTTCATTGGCAAGTTTCCAGCCAGTTTTTAAACGAGTGGTCAGCTCATTCACATATTGGTATGAGGATGTAATATTTTCCTCTGCCTTTTCATCAGTCCACGTTCTTAACAGCGTTACATATGGACCTTTAATTTTGTGGACCTATTTGTCCATGCACCGGTATGGTCTCTTCCACTCGAAGCGCTATAGTGATGATTTTTCTTCCCAGAATTATCATGCACAAAACGACCGCTACCAATTTTTTTCTTGGGGCTTTCTCCCCACTTAAAATTCTTGATGAGAGATTTCCTCTCTACATCCTCTTCCTCCAGTTTGTTTAAGTCCGATTGAGGGATTTTCGGCTTATCCTGGGGTAAGACATCTTTTTGCACTCTCTGCATAGTGGCCATTGTAAAACAGTTAAGTGAAGCTTGTCCGTGAAAAGGGGCTTCCCATTCCATTTGGTCCACTTTATCAAATTTATTTTTCTTTTATTATCAGGCCTAATTTTGCCCCGTGGCGTGTCCAGGTCCTGATCAATGTTCCCACTTGTGGGTGTTCCCTCATGTGCTATGCTACACCTTTCTACAAAATTCTCAATGTCCCATCTTGCCTTGGGCCAATAATAATTGTGAGCCACCTTTTGGATGATGGTACCTATTTTCTCATGGTCCCCATCTGGTTTCACATGTAGGCTCCTTATTAAGTCTGCCCTATATCTTTTGGAAGAACCAGCTGTCCGTGACCATTGGATCTAGCCCCAGCCTTCCTATACATCAACTTGTTTTTCATGTAAAAATCTCCCTTGCCTGGAGTTGTATGACAAGTTGACAATTTCCTGAAACAAGGCTTGAGGGTCTTATCCCCAGCCTGTGCCTTCCTCATCTCTTCTGGAGTGGTATCTAACATAATATCCTCCTCCTGTCTTGAGGTCGACCTGACCTGAAGGGTGGCCATAACACAGGTTTCCTTCTGCAACGGTCAGTGTCATGATTGTTCATCTGACAATTTTTACACCACCTCCTTCCTTGGTTGAAAGATTTTCTTTCATCATATTTCCTTTCATCGAATTGTGGGGTTTTATTTTTATTGTCATACCGTGGCCTATCAAACTGGTGCTTACCTTTGTTTTGATCTCTAGGATCAAATTTATTAAAGTTCTGTGGTGCCCTAAAATTATCTACCTGTTTCTTTTTATTACCTGATACCTCTGCCTGAGCTGCTTGATACCTTTCAGCAACATTTAGCAACTCACCCAGCCTCTCTGCACCTTGTTCCATGAGAAACTTTCTCAGGTCTGGAGCCATGGACTCTCTTAATTGTTCTATAAGGACCATTTCCTTAAGATCTTGGGTTTTCCCCAGAGAAGTCCATTTCTCCAAGTATGTCTCTAACCGTGCAGAGAACTGGTGATAGGTTTCACCTGACAGTAGTTTAGCATTCCTAAATTTTTTCCTATAAAATTCTGCGTTCTTTTCATATCTTAACAAAAGAGCCTGCTTTAGCATGTCATAATTTTCTTGATCACCTCTGCTCATTTTGGCAAAAACTTCATAAGCTGCCCCACGAAGCCCTTGAGATAACTTTAAGCTCCACCTTTCTCTCTCTAACCCATACGTGGTAGCTAATAGTTCATATCTATTTAGATAGCTCTCAATATCATCGTCTTTCTCAACAAAATGATCTAAATGAAAATTCATAGCTGAGGTTGAGGCTCCCTGACTAGCAGTAGCATCAGAGGCAAAGGGACTGGCACCATTTTCAGGAGCATGGCCTTGAAACTCAAACTCCCTTAGTCGTAACTCATGTTCCCTTTGTAATCTCTTCTCCTCCTTTTCTGCTTCCCTCTCTGCAGCTAATCTCTTGTCTTCCCTTTCTGCAGCTAATCTCTTGTCTTCTCTTTCTGCCTCCAATTTCTTAGCCTCAGCCTCTATTCTCTTATCTTCGGCCAATCTTTCAGATTCTAATTTTCTTTCGGCCTCTTTTTCTAATCTTCTTTCTTCACGTTCAATATATTTGTCACATTCCGTAGTGACATAAGCAATCATAACTTGTCCCTCCATTCCTAACTCTTTTGCAGTCTGCACAGCAGCAGATCGAAATTTGGCCAGGTCCGCCATTTTCTAACAGGTAAATGTAAACAATGTCTAACTAAACAATACAATTTCCAACTAAATATCCAATGACAACCACAGGCACTGAGAGCTCAACGTTATTTATTTTCACCCAAGGATACCTTTTTAATTGTTATTATTCCCTGAAGTGAATTACCCCCAATATTTATAATAGGGAAAGATTCAAAATCCCAGACGAGCCCCCAATATATATGGTAAAGTGGGATGTTATAAATATTTATAGGGGACTTAGTGTACTGACTGAGATCAGCTGTGAAGGTATCTGTATCTAATAAGTGTGGCGTGTTACAGATGACCTTACTTGCTACCACATATTATACCTCAGTCAGAATTATTCTGGAATATTGTGATGACTACGTTAAATGTCTAGGGTTATGAAAATGATGAAGTGTAAGTCACAACAACAACAGACAGATAAACAATTTAATTTATTCTACAACACTTTGCAACACTGTGACACTCACACACATATAACACTCTATAAGACTATCTTAAATGAGTCAAGTGATTACGTTTAAAAATATCTGTATTAATTCTTGTCAATAATGGATATCCTGATTCAACTACACAGTGAACCAGGAATCACAATCAAATGTAATTACAAGTATTATTTACACAGTTTATATATATGAACTTTGTATTGACATAGTTTATTATTATTATTCTGTGTGTAATTTGTGCAGTAGTAATATGAGGTAATACTGGTTTTGTTCAAGCGTGGTTGTTGTTTTTCATCATGACTTCAAGTGTTTGATTATCGGGGAAATAGTATTGGGAAACTTTCACAGTTCCTGTCATTTGAACCAATTAAGTGTCCCTCTGTGGTTAACAAAATGTCAATTTTTGAGGGGGCACATAATGTTGAGCTACTCTGGCCACAGAAGCTTATCTTTCGTGATGGTGGCAGGAAAAGACTCCTCTGCTCGATTGCTTCCTGTGTTCTGGAGACACCTCACTGGTCGCTATCTGGACCAAGGAGTATGCTGTCAGCCTCTGGATTCAGCAAAACCCAGACCAGGTGCTGCTTCAATAACTAGGACCACAGTCCCTGAAACAAGAAGGTTGTACCTCCTACTTCATATCTAATTTATAATCTATTTCCACACTGAACACAATACATAACAAACACTGAGTTCAGAGCGATAGGCCAACTGCTAGCT
The DNA here is from genome assembly GCA_024509875.1 of Oreohelix idahoensis. Lineage (NCBI taxonomy): Eukaryota > Metazoa > Mollusca > Gastropoda > Stylommatophora > Oreohelicidae > Oreohelix > Oreohelix idahoensis. The sequence continues at coordinate 191,480 of JAMPIV010020793.1, read as the reverse complement.
TCATCTGAAACAATTTACACCAGTATACTCCTCCCTAATGGTTACTACGCCTCTGCAATTCCAGCATTAGTTCTTTCTAGTCAATAAGATAGGTGTCAGTGTACTGTTTGGCAATTCCATGCAGTTTTACTTTTCTCCGACACCTCCTGTTCAGGTTGGAGCAATATTTAGGCCTTGCCTCATGTTTGCCACTGAACCACACACATATACAGGCATAAATTATCAATTTACATTCAATTTTCATTAAAAAGATATCGAATATATCAAGCTTACCACAATTCATGGAAATAATACACAGATACGTTGACTGGCGATGAATAATGGCACAAATTATGGCACAAATTCCGATCCGCCTCTGTCCCAGGCTTTTATTTAGCAAAATATGATCTGGCTCTCAACGCACTGTTTCTTAGTAAGTTTATTTTAACATGTGGCACTGAACTGACGCTCCTAATTGCCTATATTGGCGGGTCTAACCAATCGAGCCATGTTTACACAAGCGTTTGAAAAAAAGTACCCTTCCTTCCGTCTCCTCTAACAACAAAAAATAGTATTTGTAGCCCGACTAATCGTGTTTAGCCTTACATTTACTTCTATCCAATCAAATAGGATTTTACATGGTGGCCCATTTCCCGTAAAATGGTGGTTTCAAAACCTGCCACTGCGCAATTCTGATTTTGGTGTTGTCTGACAGCACCACCATTTTATTTTGGCTATAATTTGTTAATTCCTAGACTATTTGCGTAACGTTTAACATATTCTTTGTCAGCAAGTCCTAAGGAACCCAATTATATAAATTTAAGGGAGCTAGGTGGCTGCGTTCAAAATGTGCATTTTCTTCTACCTCCTGTTCACTTCGATACGATGTGGTGTCTGGGTACTGTCAGGATTTCAAACGTAAACCAGTATAATGTCATGTTTCCCAATAAGCATTTTTCAGGTTTTTAAACCTAACTCTCGTATGGGTAGTGTTTTTTATCACTGTCCATCTGAAAAAAAGTATTGCTTCTGGCCTTTCGCTCGGGGAGGGTGGCATTAATTGTATATCGCGAGACGCATGTTAGGGTTGCATGCGTTCCTGCTTTCAGCCCTCCCTCTCTTTCTATCCTAAGTTCATCTGTCTTTTCATCACGCCGTGTATAAAATGAAATTAATGGAAGTATTAATTTAGGTCATTACGCAGGGTGCCTAGCTCAAGGTTTTCTTAGAAATACAGTACACGTTTTATTGTAGAAAGCGTGTAGTGATGCAGTAGGCTTTACTATCAACGTGAAAGCGTAAAAATATGCAGACGAAGCATAAAACAGGGGGATTTTTGTACGCCATTGTGACAGCACTGTACTTTTACCATTTCTCTTTCCTTTTATTGGATTTATGTGTTAGGCTTTACATTTACCTTTTAATTTATATATGTGGATTTAGAATGTTTCACGACAATAAGTTAAAAAAAGCGAAAAATAGAGATTAAACAAAGAAGCCCTCACGATGCGATATGGTGACTCTTCGCCATGCTCCATTGTCTCGCGTATTTGATGACAGTGTAGAATAGTACTTAAATAACTTGCCAAAACAGGAATCGGTGTTTAACAAGAACTGGGAAGCGTGAGTACACAAAACGTGGTGTTTTATAATGTATTTAATTTATTCACCACTTGAAAACTTGACAGTTGAATGAGAATGACGCACAATAAAAATGGTGGTCCTAGAAATTACGATTAGTCACCAGTCTTATGGCAATGGAATGAAGACGTTACGCAAGGGGAAAGGGGGGAAGAACACCAAATTACATTTAAAAATGATGATGGGAATGCACTTGTTGGCAATTCTCACCTTTGTGCTTTAAAACTAATGGTGTCATTACAACAACAACAAAAAACAACAACAAAAAAACCAAACTACTAAGTACTAAATGCTAAAGTGAAGAATGTGTTGTTAGTCAGTTTTACATTTGAACTATGCACCAATAATCGTGTATTGTTCAGTTGTAAAACTTAATCCTTATCTATGTTTCATTCTGTTTTTTATTTTTATTTTATCTTCCAGTTTTACAGCAGACTCCTTTACTTGCACTTAAATGTGAATTAAAATCCTAATTTTAACGGCGCTGTGGATACTACTTCGCATCACTACATCCCAGGGAAAAAAAAAAAACCAGATAGACTGAATAAGTATAGCCAATAAGTGGGCGAACATCAATTTTAAGAAGACAGAAAGCATGACACTCAGTGTGAGCAATCCTGAGCCCATAACAATAAGGAACCAGAAGTTAGAACAGACAGACATATTTACTACCTAGGATGCATAGTAACACCAGACGGCGGAACAAGCAAAAACATCAACAACAGAATGAATAAAGCGAGAACAGTCTTTGCTGGCCTAAACAACATCTGGAAGTCTTTCCACTACAGCACGAACACAAAATTAAGATTAAATGAGAGCTGTGTAATTTCTGTGCTTCTCTGTGGTGCGGAATGTTGGAGAGTAACAGTGAAGGAAATGTCGAAATATTCCTCTTTCCACACAGTCTGCCTAAGGAAAATTCTCCGAATCTTTTGGTCAAATACCATCACCAACCAAGAACTGCTCACTCGAAGCAACCAAGAAGACTGTCGTAATTTTTATAAGATAGGTTTGTAGATATTTATGGTCCGGTCTGAGCAGAAGTGATAGTGGAAAATGTGTGAGAATAAAGGTGTAAGAAAATAGATTTTTCACGAGGGGGTGATAGTGTAAGAGAAAAAGATCAGTCTCTGGAGTGAGTAGTTTCTCTACTCCAACCTATTCTTCTTCTTTGTTCCTTAGCCGCCGAACGTCAAAGCAGTCAGTGGCCATTACGCCTACTCCAACCTATCTATAGGACTATATTGTAATCAGACGAACTTTCGCTCCTTATATAACAAATATAAATTACACATCACATACATACACAATTATGTGACGAATACGCACAGACGTGAAAAACTATGGATAATATATAACAATAAGGGTATGGAATAGTCATTAAAGGAAAAGAACAAGTTCCTAGTTAAGCTATCCCGTAAATAATCAGGTTAGTGAGGAAATAAAAAAAAGATTAGTATACTGATGGTAACAAGGGAAAATATGTTTCTATCTTTCTGTTCTTTTACTCAGTCATTCTGTGGCCACACGCATACTCTCTTACCCAGTAGTTGTCACAGGTATCCCTTGGAAAAACACTAACAATAATATGACTCTACAGTGTCAGGTTGGTTGCCAGTTCCGGCCCCAGACTAGCCTTGGTACTTACTGCTAATGTCAAGGTAGTCGGCAAAGTTGGTACGTTAATTGTTTTCCTGGATAATTCTTGTATCACTGCATATAGTTGGTTGGAATAAGACGTATTCGTGATGGTCACCGTCATAGAAAGAAAAATATATTGTTCCTGTGCTGTCTAGCCTCTGGTTGCTGAGACACTCTGTTACGTTATGCAAATGTTAATAATAATTATCGGCTGTTCTCTGAGTTGATGGCCGATTCTGAACAGTGAATTCTCTTGAGTATAATCCCCGTGGAAAACTACTGTCATGGGTCAGGTATATATATATATATATATATATATATATATATATATATATATATATATATATATATATATATATATATATATATATATATATATATATATATATATATATATACAGTACTTTGCAAAAAAAATGGCAGTCATATTGCTCAACTAAATATGCTGAAATCTAATTAAATATGCATGTTCTGCCCCAAATTTGCACTCTACTTAAGCGAGCAAACACTACCAAAAGTAAAACAAAAATTAGCGTAGAGTACAGTCCCTTGATAATAGAGCAGACGACAATTTCTAATGCTAGTGGCAGAAAATGGATACAAAGACAAAGTGTATGTTAATTTCACAGCTCTGGAATGAAGGAAATCAAACATGTTCCAACATTTCTAAAACCTTGAACATTCCTGAACGGACTATCTACAGAGTTGTGAGTAAATTAAAAGCAGGTAATGGAATCGAGCGAAAAGAAGGTAGTGGGAGGCCAAGAATTTTGGACACAAAGGACCATCGGCGTCTCGCCCAAATCGTTCGGGCTGGGCCAATGAAGAGTGTAGAAAACATACGGCAGCGCATGATCGAGTTGGGAAGCCCAGAGGTATCTAATGCTACTGTCAACCGGGAGCTACACAGGATGAATTACACAAAAAAGCGGGTAATTACGTCACCATTGCTCACAGAGACTCACAAACAGATGCGCTTGAACTGGTGCCATGAAAAGAAAAATTTGTCTTGGGACAATGTGATTTTTTTCTGATGAATGTTCTGTTTGGTCTTATCCTGCTCAAATAAATATTTGGACGAAAGACTCTGTAACGCCTGTGTACCATCGACCGAAACATACCCAGAAATTCCATCTTTGGGGAGGGGTGTCAGCAAGAGGTGCCACCCCACTGTGTGTTTTCACAGGAATTCTCACGAAAGAAAGGTACATCGATATACTAGAGGGACACCTTCTGCCATTTATGCAGGTCATGTACCCCGATGGGTGCACATTTCAACATGACAATGACCCAAAGCACACAGCTCATACCACCAAAGCATGGCTGCAAGAGAAGAATGTGATAGTGCTGAAGTGGCCCAGCAACAGTCCCGACCTAAACCCAATTGAAAACGTTTGGGCACTACTCAAGAATCATTTAGAAAAGAGTGGACTCAGAGACGTTGAACAATTGAAGAAGGAAGCTGAAAAATACTGGGACAGTCTGACTCACAATTACCTACAAACACTTGTGGGAAGTATGCCTCACCGCATCCAGGCTTGCCTTGCTGGAGAAGGCAACATTATATTGTACTGAAACCACTGTTAATAGATAGGGGAGATACCATTCTTCCTCTGGACATACAGTTTTTATTATTATTTGCTTCTATGAGTGTGCTGCGTTGCGAAAATATGACTGCCATTTTTTTTTGCAAAGTACTGTATATATATATATATATATATATATATATATATATATATATATATATATATATATATATATATAATATATATATATATATATATATATATATATATATATATATATATATATATCTTTATCTTGCCTCAGCCAGCGGGCTGATCAAATTGATATAAAAATCTGGTAATGTTCAGGTCCAGTTTAATATTATGTTTATTGTTTCTATATTGGCCTCTCTCATGAGTGAAGAAAGTGGACCGCACAGGTCAAAAATCGAAGACCCAGTAATACAATAATATCTCTGGATAGCTTATAAGACTGCTAGTTCACTGGTTTTTGATCAAGCCTAGATGTAGGAAGAAATACAAAACATTTAACCATAATATCAATATCCTATCCTAACACGCGTAAAGGCAAGATCCCTTATCCACTCCGTTATTAAATTAGATTAGAAACCACACGTGTCTAGCTTATCTTATCGCTTTTAACACGTGAAATAAACACTAGTCATTTATAAAATTACACATAATGGATAGAAGTAATTTGTATTCCGTCAATTATCAATCGCCTAGCGTATTTATTAGTTAATTAAAACCGTCTGGAATAAAAATAGCTATGCGTTATTTAGTACACCATTTTTAGCACTTAGAAAATCCCAGTGAATTCTAATGATAAACTTAACACATAAAATCACGAAAATGCTAATATCTATTACCGCAAACAGAAATGAATTAATCTCCACGGAATTCTAATACTACACTTCCACCATGGCTCTTAGAATCGCGAGCTAGATTTTCCAAAATTTTCTGAGGCGACTAGATAACTGATTTTAGGAGATGGGGCATTTATACAAGAATAGCGTTGTTTCGCTGAAAGATGACGAAAGTCACGCCTTGGGCAATCAGGGGGAATCAACGGGGTTTTCTTCCGAGATAAAGAATTTCCTCCGTTCGCTCTGTTCGCCGTTGAATCGACAACAAAGGCTTCTGATCTCGGCGATTGTCTCCCTGTAGGTACAACATCACAGGATTCGCTCGAGCTTGTAGAGAACTACAAAGCAGTTTTACCTTCCACGTGTTTTGGCCCGTGCATTCTGTCAGTTGTAATACTGACGGCTCTGCTCGCATGGGAGCTTCAGGCAAACGCACTTGGTTCGTCCCCTTGAAAGGAATGACAGTTACGAATCTAGGTAGACGTTCGTCAGCGCATAAAACAAGAAAAATAGGCGTGGCTAAAATATGAGTTAGACAGCGAAAGTGCATGGATTAAGCGTGACAAAACGTGCATGCTAATGAGGAACAAAGGTGGGAAGCGAAGACGGACGGATTCATGTAGTCTATTTACATAACCTGTCACAAAGACATGCACACCATCATAGCTGGCAGACACTGGAGTTCGGTTGGCCAAATCCTCAGAAGAGACCCCGATGCCATCACAGGAACAACTATGCTGTGGACCCACGAGGGAAGGTGAGGGAAGGCGAAAGAGAGGCCGACCAAAAACAACTTGGCTGAGAACTGTGGAGGCCGAGATGCAAAGATTTAATCAGAGGTGGGGCACTAAACGAAGGATGGCCGCAGACTGAACAAAGTGGAAGCAGTTTGTTGCTGCCCTACAAGACGCCACCAGGCGTGATGGCCACTGACTCTTTTGACAGCTGGTGGCTAAGGATCAAAGAAGAATGGATACTACATGTTGAATGCGCAGTGCAAGTGAATGACAGAGACATATGAGCAGCTCACAGTGATGAGAGCCAGACGGGCTGATCACCTGTTTGCTAGTCAATTTGATTACAGAAACAATGGCAGATCGATTGATTTGTCGCTGCCCTAAAGATGCCATTAGGCATGATGGGTCACAGTGGCAGAGAAATCGATTTGTTGTTGCCCTAAGACGCCAATAGGCGTACTGGCCACCGACTGCTTTGTCGGTTGGTGGCTAAGGATGGAAGAAGAAGACAGTGATGAGACACATCTTCCGAACTAGAACACCCCGAATTATTTGTTACAGGCAACCATGGTTTGTGCACTGTCCCATGCAAAACCAATGCATAACGTTAAGACTGTACACATCATGTATTATCCTCCCAATCAAATTGAATATGTTTTCTCCTGTCGCCTCGCACTAGAATTAAACCAAGAAATCTGGTTTATATTGTATTTGTCTTAAGTTTCAATACATTAACCAACATACACAAGTGTTTCAGTGTATTGACATTTCGGTAGAATCATCTGTAATGTTGTCATGTTTCTTGCCCTTAATGTCATCAGTGTGAACACATACAAGCAATTTTAGCTTATTAAGGAAAAAAAGCCAAACGAAGTTTCTGACGCCATTCGATCTCTAAAAAAAAAGCCAGAATTATGGCATTATGCATCAAAATAGCCAAACTGGCAACCCTGTTCATTAGTTTACATAATAGTATTGTGATGTTCAGAAAATGGTTTAGACTTCTCCGATATTCTATATCTGTGTTGTTTTTCGATAAACGTGAAATAAATGAACAATATTGGTCCTTAGCCTTCAGGTTCTGTATCTGTTTTAACGGCCCACGTATCCCATTATTAGTCTTTAGATCAGAGCACCAGTTTCTGCATCCATTCTCTCACCGCTTTCTTTAGCTCATTTTTCCCGCTCAAAACGGAACGGATGGAAAAAAAAGGGGAGGGAATGTGAGAAATTAGAAAGATTACCACAGGGTAGGGTAAGAGCGCAGTAAATATAACTTCAGTTTACTGATGGAGAAATTTCCAGAATTCGAGTGGGCTGCTTGCTTTTGTTTATAGTCATTAACAAAATCAACAAAGGTAGGGTTACTTTATAAACAAAGGATTGCTGCAGTACCTCGCAGGTAGGAACTCTGGGCCCTGTCTGGAGAAAATACCAGGGGGACGAGTAATAGATTAAGGAGATGAGCAGACGAAGACTATCAATGGTATTTGTGGAAGCAGGGATTTCGGAGTCGTGGAATCGGTCATTTTTAAGTGAAGTCTGAGTCGGTAAAAAATATCCGGACTCTGACTCCGAATTTTACAAGATAAATCAAGGCAGATCTACGTTTGATCCATACAAGGTGGAAAATTTGGCGATTAAAAATTTGAAATAACATTTTAAAATAGTAGAACTCCTAAAACCACTTTCATCTTAAAGTACTCGTACATCAATTTTTACATAATGTAGGAACATTTCAGTTGCTTCTGATCATAATTTTTTTTTAAATAACATTTTGCTTCGTTTTGGTGAGATTCGTCAACCGAGTCGGTTATATTAGGGCGCTTGTCCAAATATAAAAGACCTTTAGGTCTGATATTATATATTACAATAAAGTTTTTTTATCACAATTGGAAATTTGTTGGTGCATTTAGAAAAAGCTAACAAGAAACTATATACACTGTCAATTTCTCCGTCATTGTTAAAATGAAACTATTTTGTCTCATGGTGTTTGGCAAAGCAGTCATTTGTGTGCAGGTGTGGATGATTTGTCATTTTGTATTACTGTATGAATGAATGAATTAGTTTAAAACGTAGTCTACGAAAGCCACTTACCATACTTATACATATAACTCCATATAAGTGCATAATTTTATGCCATATCACTAAAAACAAAAACTAGTCGGAGTTGGCGTCGACTTCTAAAATTCCTGGAGTCGGAGTCGCAAGATTTTTTTAGCCGACTCCACAACCATGGAAGGATATATGGGTGGAGCTGGGAGGAGCTGATATAGAAATAGAGTAAAGGGACCAGGTAGATAATTACAGTCGTAATGGATCCTTCCTCCCCTCTCATTTTCTGGTAGCGGACATCCCACTTCATGTCTTTCATAACATATTTCGTGTTTTTTCCCCTCCCGATTTCCTTGTCAGTATGTTTTGAGGTGTTTCTCTTTTTCATTTATCTGGTTGGTCTCAGGGGAAAAAAGAACGAAGGATGACGAGGCACGATGTTAATATAGAGAATGAGAATCTAGTATTGGAATGAATTTCATAAATTGAACATCAAGTATTTCCATCAACATTATGTAGGTATTTCCATCAACATTATGTAGGTATTTCCATCAACATTATGTACAGGCAGAAGAGCGGCTCGCTTTTGTTCCTTTAAAACAAAAATTATTTCTTGTCAAAGGGCAGAGAAATTACCATTCTTTAGTAAACGATACCTTGTAACGAACGACAGATATTATTACAAGCACTCGCTCAGCAAAATATGTTTGTACGGCTTGCGTGTATACCAGTGTATTGTGACAAACACCAAGAATATTGCATTCAGCAGCTGCTGTCAGGTGAATCTTAAACTGCGGCCTTTCTTTTCTTCAAGAGTTTCGCAAAAGTGTCACTTTTCAAACCCAATTTTGTAAGCAGCTCTTCGACGCGCTGTCTTGGTTGGAGATGGGTAAACACCCACACCAAACGGAAAATTTGACATCTTTGATACAGATACTTTTATACAAAAAAACTGATACAAATACGTGGCACCGGTAGGCGGTCCAGCTAATAACAACATGCATTGAGAACGGCTGACACATCTATTGAAAAACATGGGCACAGTGAAGGAATACTTTACTTTGTACTTGTCTGCCATCCACATAATTGAAGGCGCATTTACAGTGCGCGAGCCTGGACGTATTTCTATTGGAAGTTACTAGAGCCCGCACATTTTGGAGCCTGAATTTAAACAAAATTTCCATCTCAACGGGCTCGTAGAATTGAGAAGTGAACAATGTTAGAATTCAAATTTGGAGAAGATTTGAGATTCTTGCTAGCCAGCATTTACAATCTTCAAACGTGCGAAATCGCGTGATTGGAAATGGTTACAGGCCCACTATCTATCTATCTATCTATCTATCTATCTATCTATCTATCTATCTATCTATCTATCTATCTATCTATCTACCTATCTATCTATCTATCTATCTACCTACCTACCTACCTACCTACCTACCTACCTACCTACCTACCTACCTACCTACCTACCTACCTACCTACCTACCTACCTACCTACCTACCTACCTACCTACCTACCTACCTACCTACCTACCTACCTACCTACCTACCTACCTACCTATCTATCTATCTATCTATCTATCTATCTATCTATCTATCTATCTTAGACGGGCCTAAGTTCCTTTCCCTCAACACTTTGAAAATAAAGTTCGTTCGCTTTCTTTCAGTCCCTATTCATACAATCGTAGACTTTTCGAATACTTTATTAGTTTTGATTACATGCCCCCCTAATCAGATTATCTTTTCTTATAATATCAATTGTAGGTTGGGAGCCGCGCTAGCGTAGTGGTTACAACACCGCTCTGGCGACCGGGTGATACAGGATCAAACCCGGGCGACGGCATTTGAGGATTTTTCGTCGACCGGGATTTGGACTGGATTAACTCGAGACCTGGCGAGAACATTTGAAGGAGTGTCGTCGACCAGGGACTGGCGGCTCCTGAGCCGACCCAGCTGCAATGGGTACCTCCGAAATCGGCGAGTATTTGCCTGAATGGCGAGGGACACCTGTCTCTGTACAAGAAATAAAGGGATACTCACGTAAAATCAATGTCAGGCTAGACATAAAAAATAATAACCTGACATTTCGCCTCGAGTATTAGCGGGCGTATGAAAAAAAAAAAAAAAAAAAAAATCAATTGTAGGTTCTAATGACGATGTTTGTACTTTTCTACATATTTTATGTCATGTTTATAAGTAGTTAATGTTAATATGAGTGTGCTATTTTATTTTACTTTGCAACGTTGAATTCCTTGACATTGATATGTAAAATGCATATGGGAATAAATGAATTCAGTATGAAAGGTGAGAGAAAGGAAGGGCAGAATGTCAGACGGGCCTGCGTGCCCAATTCTCAACCCTTTGAAAATAAAGTTCGTTCGTTCGTTCTATCTATCTATCTATCTATCTATCTATCTATCTATCTATCTATCTATCTATCTATCTATCTATCTATCTATCTATCTATCTATCTATCTACCTATCTATCTATCTATCTATCTATCTGCCTGTCTGTCTGTCTGTCTGTCTGGCTGGCTGTCTGTCTGTCTGTATGTCTATATATATATATGGAAAGAGAGAGAGAGAGAGAGAGTATTTTAGCATAATATCGTGTCCTACTGTACTGTTTGCCACTCAGTGCACCTAAGAGTTCATCATGTATTGTGAAAGTGTCAAACATGTAGGTTCAAACACTGACAGGCCTTGACAATATTAACCATTATTATGAAAGAATTCTTTTGCGTTTGTCACAGAGGCAACCAGTATAGGTCTTCCAAGGTAGAATCTGCTTCCTACTTGAACACCTGTCAGATACGCTTCACTGTAGGCCCGTTGAGCAATTCCGTGTTAGGGGCCGGGAAAGAATCTTAATCATCTCTGTCGTCTGTCGTTGAACTTGATACGCCGTATTCATTCTAAGCTGGCTTTGAAGTTGCTCAGTCATTATTGCCATGGTCTATTCATGTCACATGGCACCGCAGGGAATCCTTTCCTTGGCGTCCCACAAGCTGGCGGATATAAGTTGTGAGTGCTTTCATAGGGAAGTTGAGTGTTTATTTATAATTAATATTCTTTACGCTGATGGTGCAAGGCATTGCAATTAGGAAGACTATTACGTCGGGGTTTTTTTTCTTCTTAGTAACAACATGTGGTCGCGGTTAATTGTAGAGGGTTTATGCTTGATGGAGGTGGAAAGAACGAAAGAATTTTATTTTCAGTGTTGAGAATTTGGCGCGCAAGCCGTCTGTTTTTCTCTACCTTTCTTGTTTTCTCTACCCTTCTTGTATAACTGTATCCATCATCATCATGTGACGTATTCTTTCCAGAACGTTGTCTCCATTACAGCTGCTCTGAACGCATCACGATTCTGGGCAAGTCGACCTGCATCAGCCAAAGACAAGTTCAGACTCTCTGTGATGTCCTGGGTCCACCGTCGTCTAGGTCGACCCCTTCCCCTTTTTCCAGGGACCATGCCTTCCATCACTGTTTTTTCCAGACTATTATGTCTTTTTATATGACCGAAAAATTTCAGCTTCCTTATTGCGATGGTATTTAGGAGCCAATGTTCCTGTACGTTTAGTGAGTGCAGTACTTCTCTGTTGGTCTTTTTTTTCTGTCCAGGGTATTCTCAACATCCTTCTGTAGCATTTCATTTCGAATGATGTAATCTTTTTTGCAACTGTTTTATTGAGTGTCCAAGTCTCGCAGCCGTATGCTGCTACTGGGAATATACATGCTCTGATCAGTTGTAACTTTGTTTCTTTGCTTGTGCCTTGCCATAGGTTTTTCATCTGTATTAGTTTATGAAGCAATTGCAAGTCTTCTTTTAATTTCTACTGCACAGTCGCCAGAGCTGTTGATTATTGATCCTAAGTATTCGAATTCATTAACACTTTCCAGTTCTTCGTTATCAATTTCAATTTCTGGTTTGGTCTTTACTTTGTCTGTTGTCAATATTTTGGTCTTCTTGGTGTTTATGTATAGATTCTGGGCCTCGCTGTGTTTTTTGGTGGACAGAATTAATTGTTCAAGTCCTTCTGGGTTGGTCGATAGGAGGACTGTGTCGTCAGCATATCTGATTTCCGGGATCTGGTACCCGCCGATGTTAAATGAGTCAAACTCTGTGTGTTCTTGGTCATCTCTTACGTTTCTCATGATATTCTCGGCATAAATGTTAAACAGGTAAGGGGAAAGGGTTGTGGCGTGAGGTTTTATTTGACTCTAGGGTCAGTATAGTACTGACAATTACAGAAATAGAATTTCTGCAGAAAATGGTGAAGTCCCAGTGTCTGAGAGAACTACTGGTATCACAAATTAGTTACAGCTGTGAATGTTCTGATCTCGAAAAATTAGTAGAGAGGAGACCGACATAACTTGCCACCTCCGCTGTGTAACTAACTGTGATATTAAGTCAAGGAAACAGATTTTACTTAACAATGATAAAATTGACAAGTCTTCAAATACAATTTCCTTATTATTTATTTAGTATATACACTATCTACTCTTGTGCTGAAGGGTGAATGTTGAAAAATGGAACGTAATGAATTTGTAAGTTTACATATGATTTACAAATATTTATATTTATATAAATATGTAAATATATTACAACAAGTTTTCCAATTATAGGAACAAAAATTATATCAGCTGTGCTGTTATTCAATTATAGTACATGTATCAGCTGTGCTGTTAATTACGTATAATTTATCAGCTTTTGCTCACAATGCCGACAGAAATGGTACTACTGTGTACTCATCTCTTAAAACGTTCTGTTCTCCTTAGTTTGGGTCACACAACTCCTGCTGAGGCTCATTACTTTAGCCCACCCAAGACTGAGGGGGACTAAAGATGTAGCTTCTGTACAATCTCTATGCTCCTGCGAAGTTCCAGGCAGCTGGATTGACTCGAACATACGACCTCAGGTTTTATGACACGAATAAAACCCTCCAAGATTTAAACAGGCTAGATTTTGACTCGACTTAGCGAAGCAGGCTGCAGGTCAATGCTCTCAGGTAAGCTATAAATCAAAGCTGACAGCTCCTCTCTTCAGTCGGTCGTCTCTGGCTTCGTGTTCGGTGTTGCGTGTTTTTAGCATAAATCTCGCCCGATTATATAGGCAGGTAAAATAATTTCTACTGGTAAAGGAAAGCGTTTGGTTGGTTCCTGGCGGAGCAAGCTGATTGGTTGCCTGCAGTTTCGTCTTATGCTCATACAGCCTAATTTTATTCAGTTTTCTTCCGCCATCTTGCGTGAACAAGATGGCCACGACCCACATCCGAAAAAAAACAGGGCTTAAGTTTTTCCTGGCGTAACTTCAGTTAATTTATTCCGGCTCAGCAACTGTGCGTTGATTGGCTGGGGCAAATTTGTATCCCGACATAATGATTTAACAAAGTAGTGGGGTTACACATATTCGTTTCACGACAAGGGTACAGCCTTGTCTTACTCCTTTCTGTACTTCAAACCATTCTGATGTTTCCCCCTCTATTCTTACGGCTGCCTGTTGTTCTTGGTACAGCAGTGCGATGAGTTGTATAAGGTGGTTTGGAAATCCCATATTTTTCATAGTAGCCCATAACTGCTGATGTTATACACAATCGAAAGCTTTGGTGTAATCTATGAAACAAGTATGTAGGCCAACGTTGAATTCTCTACACTTTTCTATGATGATCCTCATGTTGAATATATGATCTCTAGTGCCTCTACCTGGTCGAAAACCCGCCTGTACTTCGTTTATTTCTGTTTCTAGCTTTTGTTGCATCCTTTTCATTATGATTTGTAATAGTATTTTGCTGGCATGGCTTATAAGAGCTATAGTATCCCTACATTCTGATATACACTTTAGGTATTAATTTTAAGTGATGCAAAATTGTACAAGTAACATAACAGCATACTGATATTTACAGTTTATCAGTTAACAATAACCGATAACTCTGGAGGTGATTGATCTGTGATATGGGTAACAAATTTCAAGCGACGTTTCTCGTCCTTGTTTGTACTTTGGAATCCGCATCCAAAGTTGTGTGTAATAGAGGGGATAAGGAAACAATTTAATGAGATGTAAAAAAAGGGGGTTGAAGTAGAACGAACGAACTGTATTTTCAAAGGGTTAAGAATTGGCGTGTTTATATAGCCAGTGTCGTTGTTAATGGTGTGTTTATATAGCCAGTGTCGTTGTTAATGGTGTGTTTATATAGCCAGTGTCGTTGTTAATGGTGTGTTTATATAGCCAGTGTCGTTGTTAATGGTGTGTTTATATAGCCAGTGTCGTTGTTAATGGTGTGTTTATATGGCCAGTGTCGTTGTTAATGGTGTGTTTATATAGCCACTGTCGTTGTTAATGGTGTGTTTATATAGCCAGTGTCGTTGTTAATGGTGTGTTTATATAGCCAGTGTCCTTGTTAATGGTGTGTTTATATAGCCAGTGTCGTTGTTAATGGTATGTTTATATAGCCAGTGTCGTTGTTAATGGTGTGTTTATATAGCCAGTGTCCTTGTTAATGATGTGTTTATATAGCCAGTGTCGTTGTTAATGGTGTGTTTATATAGCCAGTGTCGTTGTTAATGGTGTGTTTATATAGCCAGTGTCCTTGTTAATGGTGTGTTTATATAGCCAGTGTCCTTGCTAATGGTGTGTTTATATAGCCAGTGTCCTTGTTAATGGTGTGTTTATATAGCCAGTGTCCTTGTTAATGGTGTGTTTATATAGCCAGTGTCGTTGTTAATGGTGTGTTTATATAGCCAGTGTCGTTGTTAATGGTGTGTTTATATAGCCAGTGTCGTTGTTAATGGTGTGTTTATATAGCCAGTGTCGTTGTTAATGGTGTGTTTATATAGCCAGTGTTCTTGTTAATGGTGTGTTTATATAGCCAGTGTCGTTGTTAATGGTGTGTTTATATAGCCAGTGTCGTTGTTAATGGTGTGTTTATATAGCCAGTGTCGTTGTTAATGGTGTGTTTATATAGCCAGTGTTGTTGTTAATGGTGTGTTTATATAGCCAGTGTCGTTGTTAATGGTGTGTTTATATAGCCAGTGTCGTTGTTAATGGTGTGTTTATATAGCCAGTGTTGTTGTTAATGTGTGCACAATCTTATTGTGTTCTGGTGTGTTTATATAGCCAGTTTCCTTGTTAATAAATGCATAATCTTATTGTGTTCTGGTGTGTTTATATAGCCAGTTTCCTTGTTAATAAATGCACAATCTTATTGTGTTCTGGTGTGTTTATATAGCCAGTGTCCTTGTTAATAAATGCGCAATCTTATTGTGTTCTGGTGTGTTTATATAGCCAGTATCCTTGTTAATAAATGCACAATCTTATTGTGTTCTGGTGTGTTTATATAGCCAGTATCCTTGTTAATAAATGCACAATCTTATTGTGTTCTGGTGTGTTTATATAGCAAGTTTCCTTGTTAATAAATGCACAATCTTATTGTGTTCTGGTGTGTTTATATAGCCAGTGTCCTTGTTAATAAATGCACAATCTTATTGTGTTCTGGTGTGTTTATATAGCCAGTGTCCTTGTTAATAAATGCACAATCTTATTGTGTTCTGGTGTGTTTATATAGCCAGTGTCCTTGTTAATAAATGCACAATCTTATTGTGTTCTGGTGTGTTTATATAGCCAGTGTCCTTGTTAATAAATGCACAATCTTATTGTGTTCTGGTGTGTTTATATAGCCAGTGTCCTTGTTAATAAATGCACAATCTTATTGTGTTCTGGTGTGTTTATATAGCCAGTGTCGTTGTAAATAAATGCACAATCTTATTGTGTTCTGGTGTGTTTATATAGCCAGTGTCCTTGTTAATAAATGCACAATCTTATTGTGTTCTGGTGTGTTTATATAGCCAGTGTCCTTGTTAATAAATGCACAATCTTATTGTGTTCTGGCGTGTTTATATAGTCAGTGTCCTTGTTAATAAATGCACAATCTTATTGTGTTCTGGCGTGTTTATATAGTCAGTGTCCTTGTTAATAAATGCACAATCTTAACTCGGGAAAGATGGAAACTATCGTCTCTTTTTTTTTTTCCCAGGGCTGTGGAGTCGGGAGTCGTGGAGTCGGTCGTTTTTAAGTGGAGTAAGTAAAAAATGTCCGCACTGCGACTCCGAATGTTGTGCCATGTGCCTAGTGGAAAACTGTAGTAGGAGTCGGACGTCTTAAATTTCAGGAGTCTGAGGATTCAGAACATTTTTTTGGCGGACTCCACGACCATAACCCTGCTTTTTTCTTGTGCGTCTCCCCTTCCCCTCCTCTCCCCTTTTTTTCTCCCCCTACCCTTTTTCCCCTGGTTACTTACAGAAGGTATCTGAAAGATAAGAGGGCAGTTGATGTGTCGTCGCAGGATCTGAGTTTCTATCGTGCTGTGAAAACACGCCTCCACTGGGGAAATTTGTCTATTACAACCGAGTGTTTTTTCAAGTAATGCGGTCAAATGGAAGTTGCGTAGAATGGATGATAGCTGCGCTGGGCAAATTATTCGTAGGTCAGGTGAGGTCGTGGAAAATTGGATACCTTGCCAGAACCTGTTCGTAAAAGCCAAGCATAGTTTGAAATGAATGTAAAACAAAGCTGGGTCAGTGAAAATACACAAGACGTACAGGTTACAGAAAAAAGGTAAAGGTAGGCATATTTAAGATACTGCCATAGAGGAATGAAGTGTCAGAGACTTCATTATACTCAGTGTGAGGTGGATTGATTAGTTCTACTCCTTGCTGGGTAGACTGAAATGTGACACCACCAGATTTTGACCACAGAACTCGGTAATTAATCCCAGCTACGATGGTTTGGCCATGACTTCAGATTGGAAGAAGGTCGGCAAGCACAACAAATACCAGAAACTAAGAGCCAGGGATCTAGACCTCCAGGACGACCCAGAGTTCGCTGGGAGGACAGCATTAGACAATCTCTGAATGACCGAGGACTAGACTGGAACCATGTCAGGAGGAAGACAACCGATAGGATAGTTTGGCGCTCTCTCAAGCAAACCCCTACACCCCAGGGTTTAAGAGGAACGACTGAGTAAGTAAAGCAAGTAGTAACTCTGTAACTTAGCCGCAACATGCAAGCGCCCTAGCTACTCTGCCAAATGAACGCTTAGGTTTAAAAAATTAAGGGGAAATGATTTTTTTGTTAAATTTTTTAAAGGCTGAAATCATGTTCCAAACGGAGCCCGGCTGCCAGTAACCTTATTATTACACACCTGGAAAAGGTAGTTCTCATTCACTGTGCATGTTTTGAGAAGAGAAAATCCTGTCTGACGCAAGCGTCTACTACTCATGTCTTGTTCCACTGATATGTCTTTTTAACTCCATCATTTCCACACTGATGATCTTGTCATACAATTTCTTTCTTTCTTTCCTGTGCAAGCATCAAATTATAAAAGTCTATATCTGTGTGGAGTGGCCAGAGCGCAAGGTCTCTCACGACAAAGGTGCCGGGTTAGAATCACAGTACCGATACGCTTCAGTCTACCCAGCTTTAAATGGGTAAAGTGGGATGATATAAATATTTATAGGGGACTTAGTGTACTGACTGAGATCAGCTGTGAAGGTATCTGTATCTAATAAGTGTGGTGTGTTACAGATGACCTTACTTTGCTACCACATTTAGACCTCAGTCAGACTTATTCTGGAATATTGTGATGACTACGTTGAATGTCTAGGGTTATGATAGTGATGAAGTGTATGTTCACAACAACCAACAGACAGATAAACAATTTAATTTAATCCACAATACTTTACAACACTGTGACACTCACATACATAGAACACTCTATAAGACTATCTTAATAAGTCAAGTGATAACTTTTAAAATATGTATTAATTCCTTTCAACAATAGATATCCTGATTCAACTACACAGTGAACCAGGAATCACAATCAAATGTAATCACAAGTTGTATGTACACAATTTATAGATAGGATCTTTGTATTGACATATATTATTATTGCAATATGTGTGTAAGGTGTGGTGTAGTACTATGAGGTAATACTGGCTTTTCAAGCTAGGTTGTTGTTTGTCATCATGACTTCATGTGTTTGTTTCTGGTGGAAATAATATTGGAAAGGTTCACAGTTTCTTTTATTTGAAACAAATAACTGTCCCTCTTGATTTAATGTACAGTCAATTTTTAGAGGGGGGTATACACAAGATTGAGCTGCTCTGGCCAACGAAATCTTAACTTCTGTGTGGGCGGCAGTCAAACTGACTCCTCTGCTCGCTTGCTTCACCGTTTTCTTGAGAAACAACACTGGTCGATATCTTGACCAAGGAGTATGCTACCAGCCTCTGGATTCAGCAAAACTCAGACCAGGTGTTGCTTTAATACTTTAGTACCACGGTCCCTGAAATAAGAAGGTTGTACCTCCTACTTCAGAACTAATTTATAATCTATTTCCACACTGAAGCACAATACATAACAAACACTGAGTTCAGCGCTGTGGGCCAACTGCTAGCTTCTCATGTAACAATATACACCAGTATTCCTCTCCCTAATGGTTACAACGCCTCTGCAATTCCAGCATTATTTCCTTCTATTCAATAAGATAGGTGTCATAGTACTATTTGGCAATCCCATATATGCCTATACAGTTATACTCCTCTCCGACAAGTTTTGTTCATGGTGGAGCAATATCTAGGCTTTGCCTCTTGTTTGTTACTGAACTACACACATACAGACATAAATTATCAATTCACATTCAATTTTCATCTAAAAGAAATCAAATATGTCTAGCTTACCACAATTCAAGGAAATATTAAACAAGTACGTTGACTTTCGATGAGTTATGGCACAATTCCGATCTGCCTCTGTCCCAGGCTTTTATTAGAAAAATATGAGCTGGTTCTCAACGCACTTGCTTCTATAAAGTTTATTTTCAAAAAGTGGCACTGAACAGACGCTCCTAATTGACTATATTAAATGGTCTAGCCAATGAGACCATGTTTACAAAAGCATTTGAAAAAATGTACCCTTCCTATCGTTTCCATTAACAACCAAAAATAGTATTTGCAGTCGACTAATCATGTTTCGCCTTACATATTATTCTAGCCAATCAAATCGGATCTAACGTGGTGGCCTCATTTCCCCTAAAGCAGTGTCCAAACATGCCATTATGAGCAAATATGATCCTGTGTTGTCAGACAACACCACTATAGTATTTTGGCTTTAATTTGTTAATTATTAGACTATTTGCTTAACACCTAACATATTCTTTGTCAGCAAGACCTAAGGCACCCAAATATATAAGTTTAATGGAGCCAAGTGGCTTCGTTCAAAATATGTATTTTCTTCTAATACCCGTTCACTTCTATACGATGGGGTGTCTTCTGTACTGTGAGGCTAATGTCACGATTTCAGACGTAAAACAGTATTGTGTCATGTTTCCTAATAAGCATTAACCATGTTCTTTAAAACCTTACCTCGTATTTGTAGTGTTTTTTATTACTGTTTATTTGAAAAAAGCAAGCCTGCATGCCTTTCGCGTGGGGTGGCATTAATTTTCAATCGCGAGACGACGTGGTAGTATTGCATGCGTTCCTCCGTACATCTCCCCCTCTCTCTCTCTCTCTCTCTTCTAAGCCTGTTTGTCTTTTCGTTTACGTAGTGCATAAAATGACATTAATGTAATATTAATCTAGGTCATTACGCAGTGTGTCTATCTCAAGGTTTTCTAAGAAACACAGTACCAGTTTTCTTTTTAGAAACGCGTGTATTTGATGCAGTAGGCTTTACTAGTAAACGTGAAAGCGTTACAATTATGCAGACGGAGCATAAAAAGGGGTTTTCTTGTTTAGCTAGTATGATGTTCTATAACACAGGCGTACGCTATTGTGACCGCACTGTTCTTTTACCATTCTTCTTTCCTTTTATTGAATTAATGCGTTAGGCTTTACATTTACTTTCTAATTTAGATATGTGGATTTAGAATTTCTCACGACAGGTACCTGACTTAGAGTTAGGGAAGGAAAAGGCAGCGAGGAAGAGGACTGGTCACCCCACCTCTCGATGCTGGATCTAGTATGGGGATGTCACGTGACCTATAATCTATTTTACCATCTTGTCCATAATTTGATTACTTTTTAAATGTCCTGCTTTTCCTCGTCATTTTGTATTTTCTTTTTCTTTCATTTTCTACCTTCGTGGCCAAACTTTTTCACCTTCTCAAACCCCACCCGAGGTTTGGTTACATTCCGGCCTGTAGCGGTCAGCGAACGATAATATTATCTAAGCCGCACCTGGTCTGACCAGAGGAATATCTCTTACGTTTAAAGCCTCTGATCACGAGCGAAAGGGTCCCTGTGTTTGGCTTCCAGAACGCTGCTTCGGATCATAATATTATGCATCCTGGAAACAGGGGGAGACAAACCCGCGGTCAGTCTTTAGGTTTTCGCCCCTTAGACAAGATAGAGCATAATGTTATGCATTTCTCTACCTGGGGAACTTTCGCACGATTTCTTTTGTCTTACTCTAGATTACGTCTTTCGCCGAACTTCTGTAGAAATATGCAGGCCAGGTGTCCGGGGGGAGCATCCCTTGTGATCTATAAGAGTAGACTGGTTTTAATAGACAAAGACATTCGTAAATTTTCCTGGCCCGTAGATGATCATCATGAGATAAGGCAAACTTTAACACAGTACTAGAATGTGTTTGTCTATGTTCTAGTCATTTTCGGGGTGAGTTGACATATCTTATAATTATATGATATATTCATGTTAGCTTTTATATATCTGATAGGAAGTGACGTGAATTCATTTTGAGGATTTCTCCTAGTAATTTTATTCAGTGATAAGGTAGCGCTGTCTACGGCCTAGTAAGGGTGCTTAAACTGTTACGGTTTATCATGGGTTAAATGTTAAACTTACAATAACAGATATTAGGCGTAGAATCAGTCCACGAATGCTTACCATTGGGTTAAGAGTCAGCAAAAATTAACTGTCATTTCTGTAAGATAATGTCAGGTGTGGATTGTTCACTTTAAAACTGAATAGTGAGATGCAGGTAATAACTCTGGATTATAGGAGATAGTCACTTATTCCTTTTGATAGATATTTCTAGTGGCAAGGGAGGATCATTTTATGCTTACTTGTATGGCTAGGCACTAGTCTATAACTTTCACTGAAAGCAGTCACCAGGCATAGATATAATTATATCTTATGATTTAGCCACAACTGTATTATTATAGCAAGAACATTGCATTTTCTTTGTACTCATTTTGTGGAATGCTAATATATTTTCCAAAGGGGACATACGATTTATTTGTGTAATGTCAAATGCTGTAATCTGTTTATGTAAATTCATTTAATGTTGTAAGATGAATAAGCATATTCTTTTAACTGTAACTACAGGTTAGGTTTCCTGTATGTTGAGATTGGGAGAAGAGGAGGAGATTTTGCTGTCAGAACATTTAATGACAGTTACATGGGTGTACAAAAGATATTAAGCCTATGCGGGCGCGTGTTGATAATTGATATTTTTAAGGAACAGGAGACATGGTTAAAGACAGCCCTAAACTATCATAGCAATAACTACAATAAATTTAATCCCATAGTGGAGCGAAACTTTCTGTATAAAGTTAGTGTGATTTATTATTTGCTTGAGGTAAAAGGTTTTTTTTTTTTGGGTCTCAGTTTCAGGGAGACCGAATCGCTAGAGCAGACTCCAGTCAGGCGAAGAACGACATATTCTCTTCGATCTAGAGGGTTTCTGAATACCGCTAGCGTAACGAATCGTCAACCCCGTTCCTGAATCAAAACCCCTTTTTGTCAACGCCAAGTTAAGCTCACGGAGTGCAACGGAGCCAACGCAAAATCTGGAATCACCAAACGCAGTAGTAGTTCTCTACTCGCCTATTGGATTACCAGCCAGAGCATTGCGGCTTCCAGAATATCAAACCTGCTCAGCATGCCGATAGCAGAATTCCATATCACCCGCCTTTTTGTGCCTAAACGGGGCACTCAGCAAACCACAGCCAAACCAGTTTAAACAGGATTTACAGCCAAGCAGAGCCTAGCGCCGGATAAGCGCGCCTGGGTCTCTTTGTCCTCAAGTGACTTCTTCTGGTGTATTTTCTGGATACTTTAGACCTCGCACGTATGAGCAGCCATCTATGGACAGAGTTCCAGCCCCCCTCTCGCGAGTAGCGGTCACCAACGTTTAGCACCTTTGGTCCCACGAAAAAACGGACAGGCTGTCGCTCAGTTCGTTTATTTTGGTCAGCAGGAGATAAACAACGTCTTCCAGTGTTCCCTCGCGCAATTAGGGGTCACCAACGTTTAGCCCGACAAGGAAAGTTCGGTATTTCACTTCAGTCATCTTGAAGGATATTTATCGGTAAGACACTTCCTGGAGCTAGCGCCTTTGGTCCCCGAAAGCGGACCCTCTGTCGGACAGCTTAGTTATTTTCTCCGTGTGCTACAGGTTTTATGAGTGTTGGTGGTGTGTGTGTTTGTGGGTGTGTATTTGCATTATTGTTGGTGTATATGATTATTGATGACTATTGATGAATATTTGATTATTGATGTAATTTATGCTGTGTATGATGATATGCATTAATTCCATGCTTTTCTTCTTTAATAAAGTTTACACATTTATTAAGCGCTGTTCCCGACCCTTTTCATCCATAATTAACTTGTTTAGCTCTTTACTATAATCTATATGTATGATAAGAGAAAAGAGAGAGAGCAGGAGGTGATTAGACAGACATAAGTGAGTTGAGGCTTGGAGAGAGAGATCATTTGAATAAATCTTCTTCCAGGTTGTCTCAAGTCCATCTCCTATTTACACCTTATCTAAAGTGTAATCTATAACTCTGTCAGTCCACTATCCCTTGTCGATTTCACTACTGTTGTCCAACTCGACAAATACTCTACACTCAAACTCAACCACGACAGGGGACATCTCTAACACTTCATTCCTTTACGGCAGTATCTGCCATGGGACTATCTTTACCTTTTATATATGTGTGTGTGTGTGTGTGTGTGGTTCTCATTTTTTGCTATTCTCCATGTTTCACAGCCATGCAGTCGGACATCTTTGATATTTTAAGTTGAAGATATCTCCTCCTACATCTACTCCTTCTTCTTCTTCTTCTTCTTGGTCTTCATCTTATTTTATTCTTTCTTTCTTCCTTCTTTCTTCTTCTTCTTCTTTCTTCCTTCTTTTTCTTCTTCTTCTTCTTCCTTCCTCCTCCTTCTTCCTTCTTCTTCTTCGTACACTCTCAGGCGTCTACTTGAATATTTTCAAAGAAAACAGTAGTCACCTTCAGGTTATTGGTATCTCCATAGAGTTTTTTTTAAACGAAATTTCTATGTTCCATGTATGTTGGGCATCATTCAAGCAGATGATCATTTTATCAATGCTACATTTACATTTAGCTTGTTGAATAGATAATGTCCCCGTCTGTTGTGGCCCGGGCAGAGTCTGAAGATTATCACTTGTTCTCTTCTGCTGAGCTGGTTGGTAAGAAGCGTAATTTAGTGTGTGTTCTTTCTGATTAGTTTAGGACTTTATTTCTTTTGCTTCCCATGTATTTCACAAGGGAATGATTGTTCTTATTTTCTTTTGTAATCTGATTTTGACAGCGTTATCCGTTCTTCGAGTTTTGTAGTAAGATTTTCTTACTGTCAAGAAATGTGTTCAACTGACTCGGTTGTATAATTGTGGAGAATTAAAATAAAGCAAACAAAAGTACAGCTGTAGAAAGTGGAAGTGATCGCTGTGATCTGTCTTTCCTTTGCCATATAAATTTCACGATCGTTTGTCGACAAATCTCTGTCAATGGCTGTTATCTGTGACATTTAGTTATTTGTTATTGACCATTTCTTCTGCAAACTTTGAAGAAGAAAACTTTAAAAGGTGGAGGGTAAACGATGGTCCTGCATCACATAATGTCGTAGAAGAATAAAGTGTTTTGTTAGAGAGTTCACCCGTACTAGGTCTCAGCTATATGGGTCGGATGAACAGTTCCCTAAATCGCTGCCTTTGCTTTAACTCAAGAGCAATCTGGTACCTATATGTACAGCTAGGTAGACTATATAGGTTGGCAAACGTTTACTTTTTTGTTGTTGTTTTTATTTGTTTTTAAGGGTCGGTTCAGAAAGTAAATACTTTAGCTCTAGCGTGCCAAGAAGACGTGGTAAAATCAAGAATATTTACAAGATAGAAAACAACATCTCCACCAATGTTTTTATGATCAGAATAAATGCATTGTAGAAATAGCATGGTGTTCAATTAGATATTTATAGGAATTATTAAGAGACATAGAATTATTTATTTGTTTGTTGTTTTTATTTCTATTTTTTGTTTGTTTGATAGTCAAAATTACCCATAATTGAATTCAATTAATAGGATACAGAGTAAAATGAAAAAAAAAATGTAAAACTAAATCTATTCTCCAGTTTGATGTGACTTTATAAGAAATGGATCACTGAATAAAAAGGTTGATATAACGTTGTGGGCCAGATAAAATGTAGCCGCGGGCCACATCGGGCCCGATGACTGTAGTTTTACGACCCCTGGACTTGAGCATGAGGCAATCTGGTTTAGAACCCTGTCCTTTTGCCTTAAAATGCAAGCGCTCTAATCACTTTGCCACTTCTACCTTGCTCAAAACTAATTTAATTTATTATTGACCATGTGTGACGATTGTTTGAACTTGTAAATATTAAAGGTACAGAGAAAATATTGTTTAGTCGTGATAATGCATCATGCGCACGCACACACACATACACGCAGAGGAGGAGTGGGGAGAGATAGGGGAAAAAAAAAGGGGGGGGGGGGGGGGGGAGTTTCCTAAACAACCAAAACAGCTTCTACGCTTTATTTGCCATGATGGATATTCGATGGGTTTTCGTTGTTTGGGTCGTTTATGATGCATCTGACGGCTTTTGAGCTTCGAGTGTCCTGTTGTCAAGCTGTCAGTCTTCAGCCCATTATTTCCCCATAACTGCCGGTGCCCTTTTTTTATTCTTCCCGTCTGGCGGGTCTCTGATCTCTGGAATAATGGGAAAGTGAAGAAGCAGTGTGAACAAGGTAGAGATGAAATTGTCATTTAACCTGAGGTTAGAGAAAGGCGTGTGTTAATGAAATAGGCGAATGGAAGGTGGAGAAAGATTGGTCCATATACATTGCAGCCAACTTAAGTACTCGCTTAAGTGGAAGTTCGCTTAAGTAGAAGCATTTCTTAAGGTCCCGGCCAGATGTCTTCTTTGTCTTTGTTAAAAAAAAAAAACTCCGGTTAAATTGAGTTCTGATAACTTTATTTTTTGACAAGTGGAGGTAATTTGTCTGTCCCAACTTAAATTTGGACTAAAAAAAAAGTAGAAGTTCTGCCTTCATCGTCTAAGTTAAGGTACAACTGGTGGCCGCACATTTATTTATTTGTTTATTTATTATTATTATTATTATTTGAGTGGACAGGCGAAATCAGATTAATAAACGTCTGAGCATCCGGCAGTAGATTACAACGCTGACATTCATTAAACCAGCAAGCACTGAGCGAACACTGGTTCACTTCGGTTAGTGAAAAAAGTGCTTGTGTTAAACTCTGACAGCAACGGGACTACGCGTTTGAGATATAAGATAAACAAAGAGTGAAACCCGAGGCCACTGAGTAGTAAACAATGAGCATGAACCAGTATTTGGCAGGCACTCGTAAGAAAGAAGGAAGAAAAGTACTATACAACAAGCAACTCTTACATCGGTTTACTTGTCCTGCAGTAGTTATATCCCTGGGAATCCGTGTAGGAACCGCAAAAATGCTAAGCCAAAACGCGATTGGAACGTTTTTACATTTGCTGAAATGCTACTAACAATTAACTTGACAATATTAGGCTTTGCTAAATTGCTTTTGAAAACATTAAAGACGCAGAAATGAAAATGTAAAATCAAAATACTTTGTCCAGAATGGTTAAAATAATTGCTACATGCTTTACCTCTTATTCTGACGTAAATACCCATCTTTAAGCAGAATTCTGATAAGCAGAATTTCGGATAAGTGGAAGTATTTTAGATGGTCTCTACGACTTCTATTTATCCGATTTGCGCTATATATATATATATATATATATATATATATATATATATATATATATATATATATATATATATATATATATATATATATATATATATATATATATATATATATATGTGACAGCGCCATCTTGAGGTCTGTCGTTCTCGGCGCTGGCCCCATCTGGTCAGTCATGTTGTCTATGTGGTTTAGTGCCTTTTGATCACGTTATCTTCAAGCAGATTTATTACAAGGCCATAATAAGCCTACATATTAGTAGTGTTTTTGCTCTAGTTGTGTATATCTGTGTTTTCATGCATTCTGGAGCAATAATCGCGTGTGTTATCTGTGTGGCGCAGATTAATGCGCGTAAGTGCGCAGTAAATTGAGTGGTTAGGCCAGGGCCTATAAAAGGGGTAGAAAGCGGCGAAATTGGTCTATGTTTGAGAGAGCCGCCCGTGAGAACAGACGAAGAAGACACACAGAGCCAAGCTGTAAATGCCTTGAGCACGTGAGTTAATTTAAATTAGCATTAGTTTTCTAGGATTCTGAAATTATATCGATGTGGCTATTTTAATGTTTAATGGAATAAATAGATAGATAGATAGATGTGAAAGTTTAAGAGCGATTATTTCATTCTTCAGAAAGGCAGACATAGTGTGAGGCTATTTCACTGCGAAATTTAGATAAGATTAACAATCGCAAGATAGCAACCTCGTGGTGATAAAAGGCGGCGATAACGAGTCTGAGCAAACACGCTCCGCGTGTTAAACCTATAATATGTTATGCCGAGCGACACGCGGTGTATTTAGTTCCAGTTTTGGTTAAAGCCAAGAATATTATTCTTTAATGTAAGAGTAATTTTATTTTATCCTTTAATGTAAAAGTAATTAAGTGTATTTCACGATTATTGATTATTCTACTGTTTATCTTTAGTGGTTACTTAGAAGGGAGAATAGTCATTTAGATTTCTGGTGCGTAAGGCAAGTTGAGACAGGTGTTTCTCTGTTTGCTCCCGGTGGAGCATGGAAACACCAATGCGGCTGGTGTCCACCACAAGTCAACAGAAGCATTTTTATGCTGTTACAGTGGTTGTTCCTGTAATAATGTGTTTCATGTGATGAGTTCCCAATCTCGTCAGGGGTCACATATGACACGTTTGTGGCCAGGTGCACCAGTCGTCACTTACGACATGTTCAGAGTGCGGGAACGAGTATTGATGTGGGTCGGTTGAGACGTAGTAGTTAATTCTCATTATTGAGATTATTTGTTGTACATGTATTGAAGAATATTATTTTATGTCCAGTTGATTATTATTGTTATGTGAACATGGTTTGTGAGAGCACGTGGGCGTACTTAGAGTTGTATATTTCTCTCCTCCGCTCCTGAGGGAGCATGGGGCCATCGGTGTGGTTTGTCTCAGCATGAAGCATTCAGATGCTCTTGCAGTAGTGGTTTCGGTAGCAACCTATGTTACCCGGTGCGATTGCCAGCCTCATGCACAACACCATACTAGTCGCATTGGACGACACGCATGAGTGTGTGAGATAGTTGATGATATCAGGTGGGCGCATGTTTTCTTTATGGTAAGTGTTATTATCCATGCTATTAATGTTCACTTAGACATTGTTTTATTTATTGTTTTTCAGACAGTCTATGAACACTGACTGGGTGTTCGTTTGATTGTTTGTTGGATTGTTTGTTCGGTTCTGTTCGGTAGAATTAAATGTTGATCTGCATAAGGCTTTGGGTTGCTTGAATTGTTAAGTCTGCTGCTGAGAGGGTTGCAAGCAACCAATAATTGCAACCCCTGTCAAACGATCCTTTATAAATTTTCTTGGTGCACGGGTCTTGGGTGTGAGGTAACACCTAGCGCCCCTGTCACAAGTGGCGTCGTCGACAGGATTGACAGACAGCACGCAGTTAAGCAACTCTTCAGCAATCAGAGCAGCAACAGCCGAAACAGCAGAACACCCAGTTCAGTGCAAGGCAAGGGACGGGATCATCCAGTTTGTCAAGATTTCTAGTCAACTCTACTGGCAACAAGATGGCGGCACGCAACACACGTGCTGCTAGTAGAACTGATAACGAAGATGGGCAGGATCGTCAACCAGAACGAGTACAGTACATCGTGGTACCTACTCACAAGAGAGTGCGGTGCTTTGGGGAGCGCACGGGTCCTACGGCTGAGGAATATGTCAGAGAGGTGAGAGCTGCCTGGAGAGTAGGGATGATGAGTAAAGAGGACCAGGCAGATGTTATTCTTGACAGTGTGACCCCAAGTGTCCGTAGGGAGCTGAGGATTCAGGCTGATGACGGTGACCCAGAAGCAATGCTACATTCCATTCTTAGGGTGTATGGGGAGCGTCGGAGCATCCCAGAAGTAATGGCCGCGTTCTACTCTACCCGGCAAGGTGCAAGGGAGTCTCTTTGGGAATTCTCCCATCGCATTCACGAGGTGTTTGAAAGTGTTGTAAGGGCACAAAAGCAGAACAACGTCACTCCTTTGGCGCCATCCTTTCTTCGTGACCAGTTTGCTGCTTGTCTGAGAGATGACCTACTAAGAAAGCTTGCAAAGGAAATGATCATCAAGGAGCCTACAGCATCGTTCACGTCGGTGAGGGACTATGCCCTACGGTTTTTGGAGACTGAACCCACTTCTGGGGCTGGTGTCGCCAGTGTCGAAGCAGCTTCGGGGGCTGGTGTTGTCAGTGTTGAAGTGGCAAGAACAGAGACTGTGTCAGATACGCATGCATTAAACGCAGAAGTAGAGCGGCTGAGAGCACAGGTGGCTCAGTTAGAGGCTAAAATTGATGCGATGACTCAGGAGCAGGGGAGACGTACCAGGACAGTTCGTTGTTTTAGATGCAGAGAACTAGGCCACGTACAGAGTCGATGTCCACAAGGCATTAAACTAGACCCCTCTGCGGCTGGGAGTCAGGTTACAGAAGGGGAGCAGAATGGCTCAAAGATAAAGATGGTTGGTGGTCGACCGGAGTGTGAGGCGCTTATTGCAGGGAAGAAAGTCAAAGGCGGCCAGGGATGTAAGGGTAGCAGGAGGCGACCCAGGACACCGAGGAAGCCTAGGAAAATAAGATGCTTCAACTGTGGAGACCTTTCGAACCACATGGCAGCCAAGTGTCCCCAGGGCCCGCTTCCTAAGCGATGTTTCCATTGTAGGTCCCCGGACCATTTGATATCGGTTTGCCCATCAAAGAGCGCCCTCTCTAAGCGTACCAACACATCTACATTGCCGTCACAGTGCAAGCCAAGAGATGGCCGTGGCAACTGTCACCATAAGGGCGCCAGGAAAAGTGGTCGGCATTTAGAGGAGGAGACTCATCTAAAACTCGTTGAAGGACACGTTTCCAGGCTACGAGGGGCGCACGTAAGAGCAGAGCCACCGTTGCAGAGTTTTGCAGCAGTCCGGAAAGAGAGATGTGACAAGCTGTCGTGTTCTACTCCACTACAGGTCGGAGAATTGGTGAAGAAGAGAATGCACGACGCTGAGAGATCCGAGATTCGTGATATGTGGTCAGAAGACGAGTACGTTGTAGTTCGTGCTCCCACAATGACAGGGGGTCCATATATCATCCAACGAATGGACAGAGCGAGTCCGAGCATTAGAGTAACCAGCAATGACCTGAGACGAAGTGAAGGAAAAGGTGATCCTCCAGATTTGGAGAATACGACTGAAGCGCCTGATTTAGTGCAGTTGTCGGGACGACAACAAAATCAGGCGGGGAATATGTGACAGCGCCATCTTGAGGTCTGTCGTTCTCGGCGCTGGCCCCATCTGGGCAGTCATGTTGTCTATGTGGTTTAGTGCCTTTTGATCACGTTATCTTCAAGCAGATTTATTACAAGGCCATAATAAGCCTACATATTAGTAGTGTTTTTGCTCTAGTTGTGTATATCTGTGTTTTCATGCATTCTGGAGCAATAATCGCGTGTGTTATCTGTGTGGCGCAGATTAATGCGCGTAAGCGCGCAGTAAATTGAGTGGTTAGGCCAGGGCCTATAAAAGGGGTAGCAAGCGGCGAAACCGGTCTATGTTTGAGAGAGCCGCCCAGTGAGAACAGACGAAGAAGACACACAAGAGCCAAGCTGTAAATGCCTTGAGCACGTGAGTTAATTTAAATTAGCATTAGTTTTCTAGGATTCTGAAATTATATCGATGTGGCTATTTTAATGTTTAATGGAATAAATAGATAGATAGATAGATGTGAAAGTTTAAGAGCGATTATTTCATTCTTCAGAAAGGCAGACATAGTGTGAGGCTATTTCACTGCGAAATTTAGATAAGATTAACAATCGCAAGATAGCAACCTCGTGGTGATAAAAGGCGGTGATAGCGAGTCTGAGCAAACACGCTCCGCGTGTTAAACCTATAATATGTTATGCCGAGCGACACGCGGTGTATTTAGTTCCAGTTTTTGGTTAAAGCCAAGAATATTATTCTTTAATGTAAGAGTAATTTTATTTTATCCTTTAATGTAAAAGTAATTAAGTGTATTTCACGATTATTGATTATTCTACTGTTTATCTTTAGTGGTTACTTAGAAGGGAGAATAGTCATTTAGATTTCTGGTGCGTAAGGCAAGTTGAGACAGGTGTTTCTCTGTTTGCTCCCGGTGGAGCATGGAAACACCAATGCGGCTGGTGTCCACCACAAGTCAACAGAAGCATTTTTATGCTGTTACAGTGGTTGTTCCTGTAATAATGTGTTTCATGTGATGAGTTCCCAATCTCGTCAGGGGTCACATATGACACGTTTGTGGCCAGGCGCACCAGTCGTCACTTACGACATGTTCAGAGTGCGGGAACGAGTATTGATGTGGGTCGGTTGAGAGGTAGTAGTTAATTCTCATTATTGAGATTATTTGTTGTACATGTATTGAAGAATATTATTTTATGTCCAGTTGATTATTATTGTTATGTGAACATGGTTTGTGAGAGCACGTGGGCGTACTTAGAGTTGTATATTTCTCTCCTCCGCTCCTGAGGGAGCATGGGGCCACCG
Organism: Oreohelix idahoensis; assembly: GCA_024509875.1. Taxonomy (NCBI): domain Eukaryota; kingdom Metazoa; phylum Mollusca; class Gastropoda; order Stylommatophora; family Oreohelicidae; genus Oreohelix; species Oreohelix idahoensis. The sequence goes on along the minus strand of JAMPIV010020793.1, from coordinate 160,004 downwards.
GTGTGGTTTGTCTCAGCATGAAGCATTCAGATGCTCTTGCAGTAGTGGTTTCGGTAGCAACCTATGTTACCCGGTGCGATTGCCAGCCTCATGCACAACACCATACTAGTCGCATTGGACGACACGCATGAGTGTGTGAGATAGTTGATGATATCAGGTGGGCGCATGTTTTCTTTATGGTAAGTGTTATTATCCATGCTATTAATGTTCACTTAGACATTGTTTTATTTATTGTTTTTCAGACAGTCTATGAACACTGACTGGGTGTTCGTTTGATTGTTTGTTGGATTGTTTGTTCGGTTCTGTTCGGTAGAATTAAATGTTGATCTGCATAAGGCTTTGGGTTGCTTGAATTGTTAAGTCTGCTGCTGAGAGGGTTGCAAGCAACCAATAATTGCAACCCCTGTCAAACGATCCTTTATAAATTTTCTTGGTGCACGGGTCTTGGGTGTGAGGTACACCTAGCGCCCCTGTCACAAGTGGCGCCGACGGCAGGATTGACAGACAGCACGCAGTGAAGCAACTCTTCAGCAATCAGAGCAGCAACAGCCGAAACAGTAGAACACCCAGTTCAGTGCAAGGCAAGGGACGGGATCATCCAGTTTGTCAAGATTTCTAGTCAACTCTACTAGCAACAAGATGGCGGCACGCAACACACGTGCTGCTAGTAGAACTGATAACGAAGATGCAGGCATGATCGTCAACCAGAACGAGTACAGTACATCGTGGTACCTACTCACAAGAGGGTGCGGTGCTTTGGGGAGCGCACGGGTCCTACGGCTGAGGAATATGTCAGAGAGGTGAGAGCTGCCTGGAGAGTAGGGATGATGAGTAAAGAGGACCAGGCAGATGTTATTCTTGACAGTGTGACCCCAAGTGTCCGTAGGGAGCTGAGGATTCAGGCTGATGACGGTGACCCAGAAGCAATGCTACATTCCATTCTTAGGGTGTATGGGGAGCGTCGGAGCATCCCAGAAGTAATGGCCGCGTTCTACTCTACCCGGCAAGGTGCAAGGGAGTCTCTTTGGGAATTCTCCCATCGCATTCACGAGGTGTTTGAAAGTGTTGTAAGGGCACAAAAGCAGAACAACGTCACTCCTTTGGCGCCATCCTTTCTTCGTGACCAGTTTGCTGCTTGTCTGAGAGATGACCTACTAAGAAAGCTTGCAAAGGAAATGATCATCAAGGAGCCTACAGCATCGTTCACGTCGGTGAGGGACTATGCCCTACGGTTTTTGGAGACTGAGCCCACTTCTGGGGCTGGTGTTGCCAGTGTCGAAGCAGCTTTGGGGGCTTGTGTTGCCAGTGTTGAAGTGGCAAGAACAGAGACTGTGTCAGATACGCATGCATTAAACGCAGAAGTAGAGCGGCTGAGAGCACAGGTGGCTCAATTAGAGGCTAAAATTGATGCGATGTCTCAGGAGCAGGGGAGACGTACCAGGACAGTTCGTTGTTTTAGATGCAGAGAACTAGGCCACGTACAGAATCGATGTCCACAGGCGTTAAACTAGACCCCTCTGCGGCTGGGAGTCAGGTTACAGAAGGGGAGCAGAATGGCTCAAAGATAAAGATGGTTGGTGGTCGACCGGAGTGTGAGGCGCTTATTGCAGGGAAGAAAGTCAAAGGCGGCCAGGGATGTAAGGGTTGCAGGAGGCGACCCAGGACACCGAGGGAGCCTAGGAAAATAAGATGCTTCAACTGTGGAGACCTTTCGAACCACATGGCAGCCAAGTGTCCCCAGGGCCCGCTTCCTAAGCGATGTTTCCATTGTAAGTCCCCGGACCATTTGATATCGGTTTGCCCATCAAAGAGCGCCCTCTCTAAGCGTACCAACACATCTACATTGCCGTCACAGTGCAAGCCAAGAGATGGCCGTGGTAACTGTCACCATAAGGGCGCCGGGAAAAGTGGTCGGCATTTAGAGGAGGAGACTCATCTAAAACTCGTTGAAGGACACGTTTCCAGGCTACGAGGGGCGCACGTAAGAGCAGAGCCACCGTTGCAGAGTTTTGCAGCAGTCCGGAAAGAGAGATGTGACAAGCTGTCGTGTTCTACTCCACTGCAGGTCGGAGAATTGGTGAAGAAGAGAATGCACGACGCTGAGAGATCCGAGATTCGTGATATGTGGTCAGAAGACGAGTACGTTGTAGTTCGTGCTCCCACAATGACAGGGGGTCCATATATCATCCAACGAATGGACAGAGCGAGTCCGAGCATTAGAGTAACCAGCAATGACCTGAGACGAAGTGAAGGAAAAGGTGATCCTCCAGATTTGGAGAATACGACTGAAGCGCCTGATTTAGTGCAGTTGTCGGGACGACAAGAAAATCAGGCGGGGAATATGTGACAGCGCCATCTTGAGGTCTGTCGTTCTCGGCGCTGGCCCCATCTGGTCAGTCATGTTGTCTATGTGGTTTAGTGCCTTTTGATCACGTTATCTTCAAGCAGATTTATTACAAGGCCATAATAAGCCTACATATTAGTAGTGTTTTTGCTCTAGTTGTGTATATCTGTGTTTTCATGCATTCTGGAGCAATAATCGCGTGTGTTATCTGTGTGGCGCAGATTAATGCGCGTAAGTGCGCAGTAAATTGAGTGGTTAGGCCAGGGCCTATAAAAGGGGTAGAAAGCGGCGAAATTGGTCTATGTTTGAGAGAGCCGCCCAGTGAGAACAGACGAAGAAGACACACAGAGCCAAGCTGTAAATGCCTTGAGCACGTGAGTTAATTTAAATTAGCATTAGTTTTCTAGGATTCTGAAATTATATCGATGTGGCTATTTTAATGTTTAATGGAATAAATAGATAGATAGATAGATGTGAAAGTTTAAGAGCGATTATTTCATTCTTCAGAAAGGCAGACATAGTGTGAGGCTATTTCACTGCGAAATTTAGATAAGATTAACAATCGCAAGATAGCAACCTCGTGGTGATAAAAGGCGGCGATAACGAGTCTGAGCAAACACGCTCCGCGTGTTAAACCTATAATATGTTATGCCGAGCGACACGCGGTGTATTTAGTTCCAGTTTTTGGTTAAAGCCAAGAATATTATTCTTTAATGTAAGAGTAATTTTATTTTATCCTTTAATGTAAAAGTAATTAAGTGTATTTCACGATTATTGATTATTCTACTGTTTATCTTTAGTGGTTACTTAGAAGGGAGAATAGTCATTTAGATTTCTGGTGCGTAAGGCAAGTTGAGACAGGTGTTTCTCTGTTTGCTCCCGGTGGAGCATGGAAACACCAATGCGGCTGGTGTCCACCACAAGTCAACAGAAGCATTTTTATGCTGTTACAGTGGTTGTTCCTGTAATAATGTGTTTCATGTGATGAGTTCCTAATCTCGTCAGGGGTCACATATGACACGTTTGTGGCCAGGCGCACCAGTCGTCACTTACGACATGTTCAGAGTGCGGGAACGAGTATTGATGTGGGTCGGTTGAGAGGTAGTAGTTAATTCTCATTATTGAGATTATTTGTTGTACATGTATTGAAGAATATTATTTTATGTCCAGTTGATTATTATTGTTATGTGAACATGGTTTGTGAGAGCACGTGGGCGTACTTAGAGTTGTATATTTCTCTCCTCCGCTCCTGAGGGAGCATGGGGCCACCGGTGTGGTTTGTCTCAGCATGAAGCATTCAGATGCTCTTGCAGTAGTGGTTTCGGTAGCAACCTATGTTACCCGGTGCGATTGCCAGCCTCATGCACAACACCATACTAGTCGCATTGGACGACACGCATGAGTGTGTGAGATAGTTGATGATATCAGGTGGGCGCATGTTTTCTTTATGGTAAGTGTTATTATCCATGCTATTAATGTTCACTTAGACATTGTTTTATTTATTGTTTTTCAGACAGTCTATGAACACTGACTGGGTGTTCGTTTGATTGTTTGTTGGATTGTTTGTTCGGTTCTGTTCGGTAGAATTAAATGTTGATCTGCATAAGGCTTTGGGTTGCTTGAATTGTTAAGTCTGCTGCTGAGAGGGTTGCAAGCAACCAATAATTGCAACCCCTGTCAAACGATCCTTTATAAATTTTCTTGGTGCACGGGTCTTGGGTGTGAGGTAACACCTAGCGCCCCTGTCACACATATATATATATATATATATATATATATATATATATATATATATATATATATATATATATATATATATACAGCTGAGTGAAAAGGCCCTTGAGTATAAGAGTGAGATCCATCTTTGTTTCATAGATCTGGAAAAGGCGTTTGACAGGGTCCCCTGGAGCAAACTTTGGGACTGTTTGGCAAGGAAGAATATTCCAGCACCTCTGATTCATGCTATACAGAGCTTCTACAAGTCTTGCAGAAATTATGTGAGGACAGCAAACCATAAGTCAGAAGAGTTCAGGACCACCACTGGTGTAAGACAAGGTGATATCCTATCACCTTACCTCTTCATACTCCTTATGGACGATGTCATCAAGGCATGTAAAGAGAGAACAAAAAAGTATTCAGTGGGGTACTGGAAGATGAGACAGGTCTATATTTCGGAGCTGGCATTTGCTGATGATGTTGCCCTGATTGCTAAATCAGAGGCACATCTCCAATCCAACCTGCAAGTCTGGAAGGAAGAGCTGGAGAAGAGAGGGATGGTCATAAGCAGCTCTAAAACAAAATCCATGGTGATATCACGAGAAGAAAGAAAACATCAGATTAAGTTGGGAGAACAGGTCCTGGAGCAGGTCGACCACTTTAAATATCTCGGAGCTATTATAGACCGAAAGGGAGGCATCAAAGAAGAGTTGGCCACTCGAAAAGCAGCGGCTGGGAGACTTTTTCAGGCCATAAATCGTGGATTCCTCAGCAAGAAAGAGGTTGGTAAGAAAACGAAGATGGCTGTATACCGCTCCACCTATGTCCCAGTCTTGACATATGGATGCGAGTCGTGGGCAATGACTACAACCCACAAAAGCCAGATCCAAACCTCAGAAATGAGGTATCTGAGGAAAGTGGTTGAAGTAACAAGAAGAGACATGGTCCGCAACCAGACGATCCGTCAAGGCCTAAAATCCCATCCGCTGCAGACCCAAATAGAACAGTCCCAACTAAGATGGTTTGGCCATGTCTGCAGAATGGGAGAAGATCGGCTACCACGACAAGCATGGGAAACAAAGAGCCAGGGATCCAGACCTCCAGGACGACCCAGAGTCCGCTGGGAGGAAAACATTAGACAATCTTTGAAGGACCGAGGACTAGAATGGAACCAGGCCAGGAAGAAGACAGCTGATAGAATGGTCTGGCGCTCTCTCTTCCAAACCTCTACACCTCACGGTAGAAGGGGAATGACTAAGTAAGTAAGTATATATATATATATATATATATATATATATATATATATATATATATATATATATATATATATATATATATATATATATATATATATATATATATATATATATATATATATATATAGCGCAAATCGGATAATTAAGAAAAAAGGAAATGGTGGACTATTCTTTCTTGGTGCGCCATGTCGAATGAGAAATTTGTCTTATTAATTTGCTTTTTGAAAAAAGTTCGAAAGCAGAATGAAATCGCTGTTCTGGTTTAACCATCAGAAATAACAATATTTTGTTGTGCTTGCATTTGCAATTACTATAAACAAGGCCCAAGGATAGTCACAATGCAGTAGTCATTATCTTAAAAGAAAATCCATTTTGACACGAATATCAAAATATCATAGTTTGATTTTTACGTTTTCCTGAGTTTCCTAAATCGTTACAAGGAAAATCCGGGCAACGCCGAGTACTGACAGTTAGTTACATATATTTAGTAAATACAAAATGTCAAAAGCGTGACCTTTGTATTCTAATAATACAGAAGCTGTCAGTCATGCTTAAGCACTTTCATTATGCCTAGGCCCAGGTATCATAGAATGCCTAGGCTTCATGTTTTGACAGTTTTAGTGTCGGCAGATGTCGTGGATGTCTCAGGGCTGATTATTTTACAGTTTGCTCTGACAGGTCTGGTCCCGATGCTTCAGACATATTGTTTTGATGATGCCGAAGCTTTGGTAAAGATGAGAAGTGTAGTGTCTAGCTGATAGATATGAGTTTAATATTGTTTTACACTGTATAGAAAATAGTTGTAAAAGTTTGAATGAATCAGAGGCATGTCTCAAAACTTATTATTTATTTATTTATTCTTTTGTTTCGCGCTGTGTCTGTTATTTTTTACGTTTGAGTGAAAATATCAAAGCTCATTGGATGCAGAAAAAAATATCAATTTACTTGGTTGTTGTTGTTTATATTGGAGAAAGATAGTTTATTTAGGACGATAAGGAACCCCAGTCAGTGGGTATCGTATGGATGAGTTTAATAGAGCTGGTTGCCACTCTTGTATTGTTATGTTATAAGGTGGAGACGCGCTATTGTTACATAAAAATGAAGGAACGAACCAACTGTGCACTTTATGTTCAAAGGGTTGAGAATTGGGCAAGCAGGCCCGTCTAACATTCTGCCCTTCCTTTCCCTTATCTTTCATACTGAATTCATTTATTCTCACATACATTTTACATATCAGTGTCAAGTAGTGCAATGGTGGATAAGTAAAATAACAGCATATTCACATTCACCGTAACTAATTATAATCAAATAATAACATGTATTGAAAAGTACAAAATTCGTAAAATCTTCATTGAAACTTACATATATTATGTATTTATTTGGAAACTTAATTATACTAGGTGGGGGGAGAGAAGAGAATTTAAATCAGCACTCATAAAGTATTCGAAAAGTCTACTATTGTATGAATAAGGACTGAGCGTTTATTTTTATTTTTAAGATCATGTGGAAGATTGTTCCAAAGATGAGCAGTACAGTAATCTGAGCTTTTCTTGAATAAGCCGAGCTTAGCCTTATTCTTTTTACTTGTCACACCTAACGAAACATGGAGCCAGCATTGTATTTGTTCTTAGAAAGCTTGCACTAACTCATGCGCTCCTTATAGGGCATGGAGTCAACATTGCAGCATTGTCTCAAGGAAGCCTTCATCAAGCATATATAAGCTCCTTCAGCGAAAACAGGCACTTTTAATGTGTTTACGCGTTGACTGTGTCTTTCATAGTATTTTAAAATGGGCTACAGATACGTTGGAGCATTATGTGTCAGGATTTATGAACTAATTTGGCTTTGTTGAAGAGGAAAGGACTTTCTTGAGGGAGAGAGAAAAAGTTGGAGAGAGGTGATTCCGTCTAAGATTGGTACAGATCTAGAGTTACCAAGTACATATGCAATAAAAAGGACACCGAAAGGGGAGAAATGAGGACACACGAGGGCATAACCGACAGTTGCTGTTTTAGGTTTTCAACTAGCTTCCAGATCAAGGCAAACTGTTCTATAAATAAATATTGCACACCTAGTTACGGAAGAGAATCACACTATCCTCTCTGCTAACTAGGCAGCAAAAAAAAAAAAAAAAAAAAGTGCTTCGTGGACAGGGGTCGTTAGCGCGATTTTCCACACGCAACACCGGATGTGTACTTAAGGTGATCCAGCCTAATTAATAACGCAATCACTTGTGCGGTCCCGCTATTTATTCTTCTTACTGTTTACTGGCCTCATGTTTCCACTCTTTATTTGTTCAGAAAGTTCTATCCGTTTCAAAATCATAATTTCACATGGCTTATCAGACTAATTTCGCGGCGGTCTTCACACTCGATGGCTGCATGTTCTTCTTTAAATCTGTAATTATGGTTTTAAGTGGACCATCAAGGATACATCAACTGCTGGAGGTGCCATTGAATAGTTCCGTTAACGCCTATTCCGAATGATCTCACTACCTTCATTTACTCTACTATTAGATTATCTGGTCCTGGGGATTTTCGCCTTTCTGTACGTGGCGCGGCCTCAGCCTCTGCCACTAGTGTTGGTGATCCTCTACAGTTGTTTTATCCTTCTTCGTCGTTCACTTTCAGGCGTCAACTTGAATAAGTTTAAAGAAAGCAATGGCCAGCTTGAGGTTGTTAGTTACCCCATAGATTTTGTCCAGGAATGGTAGTGGTGACGGTCATATGTGCTGTCTCTGTTCCTCAAGGTGGGCACCTTTGCAGCAGATGTTCAGCATCGGTGCCACAGTAACACTTATCAGTAGTTCCTATATTTAGCTTGTTGAATAGATAATATTTCAATCTGTTGTGTCATGTGCGGAGCCTGAAGATTACTACTTGTTTGAACAACGTCTTGGTTATAATGCCCTTGCTTTACAAACTTCAGAATGAATTGGGAAGATGTTTCTGACAAATGTTACTGTCAAGTTCGTCCTGCCTATTTACTGTGATGTTAACCTCCAGTTATTTATAAAGTTAACGCATCTTGATTGTTTACTTGTGCCGCAGATTATGGTTGCGCAAATCTTGGAATGTGGAATTTATCTTTTTGACGAGTCTAGGGAACTTTGGAGAATAATTTTGTCGACATTAATAATCATTGTTTGGAACAGCTGGAGGTTAAAGACAACCATCTATTCTTCTTAATAGAATGCAGCTGAAACAAGTTACCATTAAAAAACAACAGAACTTCAACAGTTGCAGAAAAGGACCTTTGCAAAAAAAGAAATTAATTTCTATTTTAGCGATACTTTACGCCAGTCACAGCCTACACACTTCGCAGGAGAACGAGAGAATGAAAATTGCTTCTACTCGCTAATCTTGTTGCTGTAAATCCTATCTGCTTCACTTTATGTTGCGTGATTGTGTTAAGATTCTATGTCTGAAGAATTAAGACACAGACCAGCCGTTACTGACGAAATGTATTCTCTAATGTAATGACTTTCGAGACACGATTTAATGTGGAATTTAGCTAATAGTAAGTAACCGAGAAGAAGACACTGGCGATGGATAGGACACACATTGAGGAAACCGGCTGATAGCATTACAAGGCAGTCCTTGTTCTGGAACCCCCAGGGCAAGAGAGGCAGAGGTAGACCAAAAAAACACTTGGAGAAGAGAACTAGATACAGAAGCGAAAATGATGAGGAAAACAGGGAAAGAATGTGAGCTGATGGCACGTGACAGGAGGACTTGGCATGTGTTTTTTGAAGACCTATGCTCCCTGGGGAGCTAAAAGGTATTGATTGAAGTAACCGTGCCCGCAGTATCTGCGCTTGATAAAACTCTTGACCTATTTAAAAGTTATGCTTGTGTCAAGTTGAGTTAGCTTTGCCAATCTGTGGGAATTTAAATTAAATGACATTTTACTCAATGTTAACTTCGCTTGTAAGAAAAAAGATGGCTCTCCCATCTTACGCGGTTTACGAATTAAGTGAATTCTAGTAAGCTAGCTATGGATTTTCCTGGAAACGTGGGAATCCTGGGAACATCGCAGTTTTAAGCGCCGGCGGTTGAAGTCTACCCCGAAATATTACTTGCTTAAACATTCTTTCTTTGTCGCCTCTCCGTCACCTAAAGATCAACCAGCTGTTTAAGAACATTTTCGTAACCAGACATGATGAAGAAGGCAGCCGAACATATTCAGAAGAGAAGCGTGTAGTTGTGGAGCTCATTCATATTCTCCTTCTTCTTTGATCCTTAGCCGCCGTCTGTCACAGCAGACAGTGGCCATCACGCCTGGTGGCGTCTTGTAGGGCAGCGAAACTGCTTCCACTTGGCTCGGTCGGCGGCCATCCTTCGTGCAGTGCCCCAGCTCTGATTCATTCTTTGCATCTCGGCTTCCATAGTTCTCCGCCAAGTTGTTTTTGGTCGGCCCCTCTTTCGCTTTCCTTCAGCGGTCCATAGCATAGCTGTTCTGGTCATGGCATCAGGGTCTCTTCTGATGACGTGGCCAACCTAACTCCAGCGTCTGCCAGCTATGATGGTTCATTCATATAATCAACCCACAATGTGTCATGTACGGTACAAAGATTGATTTGTAACTAGAGCTACTAGAAATGGAAGTGGGAGATATACAGAGTGGTTCAAAGGTCATTTCATATTTGGAAATTGTTATGTCCTCACTTGTATCTGTTGGATATAAAGGTCAAGGTAGTCTCATAGCAGATACTGCCGTAGGGGAGTGAAGTGTTAGAGACTTCACCATACTAGGTCCAACATCGAGAGGTGGGTATGACCAGTTCCCTTCCTCTCTGCCTTTTTCTTCCCCAAGTCAAAGAGCGGAGTCAGGTGCCCATTTACATCTGGGTAGACTGGAGCGTGTCGGTACCGTGATACGAACCTGGCATCTTTGCCACGAGAGACCAGCGCTCTAACCACTCATATTGGATATACATCATTCAAATGTTAAAAACAAGAAGCAATAACTACCGTTTGAGTATTACTTTTTATTTAATTTTTCTTATTTCCAGAAACAAAATAAAATCCAAAGTGGCCAACTGAAGTTACAAGAGACAGAAACAAAATTACTTCCCGCTTTGAAATCGAGCATTAAACAGACATGAACGAACGAACGAACGAACTTTATTTTCAAAGGGTTAAGAATTGGGCACGCAGGCCCGTCTCACATTCTGCCCTTCTTCTCTCTGTCATCTTACATACCGTATCCATTCAATCGCACATGTATTTTGAGCATTATTTAAGCATACAACATTATCAAGGTAAAATAATAACATACATTTGTAACATCCAGTCATAATCAAATTTAAGTATGTTAAAAAAAAAGAGAAAAAAAATTAAAATTAATTACAAAATTAATTAAAAAAACAAAAAACATACAAACAAACAAAATCTAAACCATTCATAAAGTAAATTAGACATAATTTGAAACGTAATCAGATTATGGTGGCATATAATAAGAACTCGTGACATATTGGAAATCTGCTGCTGAATGACCTGGGACTTCGTGTGTTGTCAGCGCATGCGGAAAATGTTCCCAGAGCTGAACAGCTTTGAGTCCCAATCAGATACTGCCACAGGGAGTGAATTGTTGACGCCTCCACTATACGAGATCCAGCTTTATGACCTATGCTCCTAAGGGAGGTAAAGGGTATTGCCTGATAGATGACAATCGTGCATATAGGCCCGTCTTACATTTTGCCCTTCCTCTTACTCATCTTTTATTGCTAGTTATCCAGACATTCTCCAACATACTTAAGGTATTAGTTTAATGTCGATGCAACATTATAAGTAGTATAAAAGCATACATTTACAGTATCTGATTACAATTAAGAAGTAAGGTATATTAAAATGAAAAACTAGATCATCAGACAGTATATTAGATAATACTGTAATTCGAAACATAATCCCTTAGGGCGGCATATAATCCGCAGGATAATAACGCTGAACTGTAATGTTAATGTGGCAAAGCATAAAACGGCAGTTAATTGTCTTTATTTTGACGTTTGTGTAATATAAATTAGTTGGATGGGAGTGGAGAAATAATTCATAAATAAGAAGAGACTTTACAATCCACCCTGTACAGTGTTCATGAAACCAAAGAATGGACGAGAAAAGTCTCACTTGCCGGTGGAACATGTCCAAAAAAAAATGCAGATCCGTTTAAAACAGTCGCAAAAACCTTCGTACGAAAACAAAAACCTTCGTGCAAAAACAAAAATCATATTGCTTAAGCAAAACCCATCATGCTGAAGCAAAAACCATCGTGAAAAAACAGGCATAACTGGCATAAGGAACCAAGAGACGATGAACTGGATACCCTATGAGATGGAGTAATGGTAGCATGCCATAAATCTAAATAAAACGTTTATTGTTTTCCGGTGCCATACATTAAAAAAAAATTTCCTACGGAATCATGAAAGGATGAGCCGGACACCCTCGTTGAAGCAATAGTAGAAAAGTGCTATAAATTCTAGTGTAAATGTACAGTAGTGGATATCACTGCAAGTATAATATTAAAACGAGAAAGCAAACAGATTTGCTAAAAAAAAAAAAAAAATGGATCGATGCAATAATTGGAAATGGTTTCGAAGAAAAGTGGCCCCCCAAAAAAAACAACCCAAAAAACATCCAGAATTGTACAAAGTAGACACATGCTCACGCCTTACCATAAAAAGACCAGGTGGTTGTTTTCAAACTTAGACCAGATCCCTGTAGACTAATATGTCATCTGCTGTTCAACAAACTAAACTCTGGACAAACAGCAGATTTTGGAACATGTGAGAAACAGATACAACAGCAGAGCTATTCTCCAGAAATGTAAACTCAATGGAAGAAGCCTTCACTAACCACATGAGGAAGCAACCTTCACTAACCACTTGAGGAAGCAACTGCAGTCAGTCCTCGCTATTCATGTGTTCCGTTTTTGCGGATTCGCTTATTTGAGCGAGATAAAGTGTAACCAATTTTTTGCCATTCGCGGGCACCTCGCGGGTATTCGCGGCCATGCGCAGTGAACAGAAAAGGTCGAGAGGTTTACAATACAATACAGTGACCTCATAACGCCATCACTCACCATGAAAGATAAGTTTAGGTTCACGAAATTTTTTTTATTTCTTAATTTTAAGTGGTTTCTGTATTTCTTAATTGTAAGCGTTTTCTTTACATGTTTTCAATGTTACTGAAATTGTCTTTATTTTTTAATTTTAAATGTTCTATGTAAATGTTTTCAATGTTTGTTTTCCAGGGATTTTGTAATAATGTGTGTGTGTGCATGTGGACGTGTGAATGACTGAATGGTAGTGACAGTGTGAGTGAATGAGTGAGTGAGTATTGGTACACCAAAAGATTGTACATACTGTACTATTACAAAGAAAACAGTGTATAAAATACATTTCTAAATTGCACAATATAATAAATAAGCTGTTTTTTTTAACAAGGGTACACGAAATCATCGGTTGCAAAAGTGTATGGTGAACAGGGTCCCACAGAAACGTAACCCCCTTCTCCCATAAGATCAGTGGTTCCGTATTCGCGGATTTCTGTATTCACGGCTTTTTCAAGGAACCTAACCCCCGCGAATACGAGAATTTATTGTATGTATCTATATGACGACGAGAGAAGAGATGGACCGTCCGTTTTCTTGAGATACATAGATTTACTGGCTACATAAAAGCACATTACAAAAGTCTTTTAATTGTTTATGTTGCAAGATAATATGCTTTGAGTAGTAATATACGGGAACGATATATGCGTATTATAAAGATTGACTAATTTTAGTTATATATTTCAGTTATATTTAATTATGTGATTGAATCACTTTAATTATACACATAATTTTTTTTTAAATTCGTATAAATAATTATAAAATCATCGAAGTATTCTATCAAAAATAACGAAAATTATATCAGCAGCAAAATGAACAGTTAACAACAGAAACAACGACCAAGAAGTGACAGACTTTTAAAGATGGCGTGCTTCCATAAAATAGAAGAATTGAATTGGTACGGCCAGGTCTTTAGCGTGGAACTGATGATTCGTACTAGACAAGTACCATTGGAGCATAAGATAAGAAGAAGACGCTGGAGAGGAATAAGGTACATATTAAAGAACCTTGTTGATAGCATTACCAAGCAGTCCTTGTTGTGGAACCCTCAGGGTAAGAGACGTAGAGATAGATAGAAAAACACGTGGAGAAGAAAGCTGGAAACAAATGAAAATGATGAGAAAAGATCTTGAGTTGATGGCACATGCAGGTAGACTTGGCATACATTTACTGAAGGCCAGTACTGTCTGGGGAGTTGAGGGATAATAAAGGAATGGTTGACTGAATGAATGAATGAATGGCAATCAAAAGTTACAATGGATAACTTAGGTTAGATAACGCCGTAGAGTTTTAAACTCTAACGAATAGAGACAACTCAAAGAAGGATTGAAAGAAATCGTTTGTATTAAACTGAAGGTGTAGTAGTTAAAAATTGAAGTGCTATGACAGGGTCACTAATGTGGATCTAATGACAAGAACCAGACACGCGCTGATGGAACAAGAGATGAGAAGAACATGCTGGAGATGGATAGGACACACAATGAGAAGACCTGCTGATAGCATTACCAGATAATGACTGTGTTGGAATCCCCAGAGTTACAGAGATAGAGGAAGACCAAAGAACACATAGAAAAGAGAACTGGAGAAGGGCATGAAGAAAACTTGGAAAGACTTTGAGCTGATGTCACTCTCTTGGTCAACATAATAATAATAGCCCCTTCTGTCATAACTGACTATGGGAATGCGCCCTTGAGGTGACAGCCCCAGCTGCTGCTTATATTTCCTGATGTTCCTTTCGACGTTTTCTCCTCTATTCTGTTTGCTGTGAGAGCTTCTTTTCGCCCAATCTGAGGTGGCGTCGTAGATAGCATCACCATTTGGTGCGATCGGCAGCTCCGTCCTCCCAGGTTGCTGGATTTATGTCCAGTGCCCTTATATCTCTCTTGCACACATCTTTGAATCTCAGCTGCGGTCGTCCAACTGTTCTTTTGCTATCTGCCAGTTGTCCGTAGAAGATATCTTTCGGGATGCGACCATCTTCCATGCGACGGACATGGCATTTTCGTTCATATATAAGTGAGCACAGCACCGTGCGCAACAGAGAATGAATGTTCGAACTTGTCATGAAATATTCTAATCCACATATATAAATTATTAGGTAAATATGAAGCCTAACAAATAAAATTAATAAAGAGAAGAGCAATGGTAAAATAACAGTGCTGTCACAAAGAATGTACTCGAAATCCCCCTTGTTTTCTGCTTCGTCTACAAATTGTAACGCTTTCACGTTGATAGTAAAGCTTACTGTATTATTACCCGCCTTCTTCAATGAAACGTGTGCTGTATTTCTTGGAAAAAACATTGAGACGTACTGCGTAATGACCTAAATTAATCCTAACATTAATTATATTACGTTACCAAAACGAACGAACAGATGGACAAAAGGATAGCGAGAGGGGAGGGCTGAAAATCAGGAACGCATGCAACACGCGACGCGCGATATACAAATGCTGGCATCACGCGTGTAAGTCTACAAGCACTAACTTTTTCAGACGGACAGTGATAAAATACACTACCCTTTCCCAGAGTTAGGTTTATAAATCATAACAAACTCTTATTAGAAAAGACAACATTAGATGGGTTTACGGTTGAAAACATAACAGTACCCAGACAGCACATCTTCGAAACAGGAGGTAGAAGAAATTGCATATTTTGAACGCAGCCACGTAGCTCCTTTAAATTAGTATTTTTGGGTTCCTTAGGGCTTGCTGACAAATAATATGTAAAACGTTACGCAAATAGTCCAGGAATTAATAAATTATACCCAAAATAAAATATTGGGGGTGCCTGACAGCATAAAGTCATTTCTGCTCATAAGATTTTTTTTTAACGTGTTTGAAAAAAATTTACGTTACAGAAATAGCCTACCATGTAAACTCCAAATTGATTGGAGCGCAACAAATGAAAGCCTAACCACGATTGGTCGGGCTATAAATACTATCTTGGTTGTTCGGGGAGACGGGAAAAGATAACATTTTTTCAAACACTTGTCGAAACGTGGCTCATTGGCCAGTCTCGCTGATATACACACTTGGGAGCGTTAGTTCGAGACCACTTGTTTAAAATAGCTTGATAAAGCATCAGTGCGTTGAAGCCAGCATATATTTGGCTCAATAAAAGCCTGGAACATAGGCAGATGGAAATTTGTGCCAGTTTGTGCCAGAATTCATTGCTAATCAACGTATCTGTGTTATTCGTATGAATTGTGGTAAGCTTGAACCATTTAATATCTTTTAATGAAAATTGAATGTGAATTGTTGATTTATGCCTGTATATATATGTGTAGTTCAGTGGCAAACGTGAGGTAAAGCCTATAATGCTCCAGCCTGAACAGAGGGTGTCGGAGAGAAGTAAAACGGCATGGAATGGCCAAACAGTACACTGACACCTGGATGATTGACTAGAAAGAAATAATGCTGGAAGTGCAGAGGCGTAGTAATCATTAGGAAGGGTAATACTGGAATAAAGTATTTCAGATGAAGCTGACTGTTGGCCTAACGCTCTGAACGCAATGTTTGTGCTGTATTGTGATCAGTGTAAAAGAGAATATAAATTAGTTATGAAGTAGAAGGTACATCCTTCTTGATTTCAGGGACAGTGGTCTTGATGGTACTGAGCAGCATCTGGTCAGAGATTTGCTGAATCCAGAGTCGGACAGCATACTCCTTGGTCCTTTTAGCTATCAGTGAGGTGTCTCCAGAGCCCAGAGGAGAATTCGAGCAGAGGAGTCCTTTCCTGCCGCCATCACGCAAGATAAGCAGATTTGGCCAGCTGAGCTCAACATTATGTCCCCTCATCTTGAAATAACTTTTTAAAAATAACATTCAGAGGGGAATTTAATTGTCTTAAAATCAGGAACTGTGAACATCTCCAATACTAGTCCCTAAAGACAAACTATTGAAGTCATGATGACAAATACCAACAGAGCTTGAACAAAACAAAACCAGTATTACCTCATTTTACTACTACACAACTGACACACATAGAACATTTGTAATAATATATGTCACTACAATATTCATATTAAATACATTCTGTACATAACTTGTAATTTAAATTGATTGTGATTCCTGGTTCCCTTGTAGTTGAATCAGGACACATATTCATTCATGCCAGTAATGAATACATATTGTTATTTGAAAGTTATCAGTGACTCTTTAAGATATCTTTGTAGAGTGTTATATGTATGTGAGTGTCACAGTGTTGTCAAGAGTAGTGGATTAAATTAAATTGTTTATCTGTCTGTTGTTGTGACTTACACTTCACCATACACATACCCTAGACACATAACGTAGCATCACACTATTCCAGAATAATTCTGACTGAGATATATAGATATGTGGTAGCAAGTAAGGTTATCTATAATACACTACTCTTAATAGATATAGATACCTTCACAGCTGATCTCAGTCAGTACACTAAGTCCCTATAAATATTTATAACATCCCACTTCACCACATATATTGGGGTCTCGCTCTTGGGATTTTGAATCTTTAACTATTAAAAATATTGGGGGTAATTCACTTCAGGGAATATAAGAATTAAAAGGTATCCTTGGGTGGAATTAAATAAGGTTGAGCTCACGGTGCCTGTGTTGACCATATAGAGATTGAATTGTTGGTTAGACATTGTATAAATTTACCTGATAGACAATGGCGGACCTGGCCAAATTTCGATCTGCTGCGGTTCAGACTGCAAAAGAGTTAGGATTAGATGGGCAAGTTATGGTTGCCTATGTCACAACGGAATGTGACAAATTTATTGAACGCGAAGAAAGAAGATTAGAAAAAGAGGCCGAAAGAAAGTTAGAGGCTGAGACTAAGAGGTTGCAAGCTGAGGCTGAGACTAAGAGGTTGCAGATTGAGGCTGACAAAGAGGCTAAGAAATTGGAAGCAGAAGAGAAGAAATTAGCTGCAGAAAGGGAAGAGAAGAAATTAGCTGCAGAAAGGGAAGAGAAGAGATTAGCTGCAGAGAGGGAAGCAGAAAAGGAGGAGAAAAGATTACAAAGGGAACATGAGTTACGACTAAGGGAGTTTGAGTTTCAAGGCCATGCTCCTGAAAATGGTGCCAGTCCCTTTGCCTCTGATGCTACGGTTACTCAAGGAGCCTCAACCTCAGCTATGAATTTTCATTTAGATCATTTTGTTGAGAAAGACGATGATATTGAGAGCTATATAAATAGGTATGAACTATTAGCTACCACGTATGGGTTAGAGAGAGAAAGGTGGAGCTTAAAGTTATCTCAGGGACTTCGTGGGGCAGCTTATGAAGTTTTTGCAAAAATGAGCAGAGGTGATCAGGAAAATTATGACATGCTAAAGCAGGCTCTTTTGTTAAGGTATGAAAAGAATGCAGAATTTTATAGGAAAAAATTTAGGAATGCTAAACTACTGTCAGGTGAAACCTATCACCAGTTCTCTGCACGAATAGAGACATACTTGGAGAAATGGACTTCTCTGGGGAAAACCCAAGATCTTAAGGAAATGGTCCTTATAGAGCAACTAAGAGAGTCCATGGCTCCAGACCTGAGAAAGTTTCTCATGGAACAAGGTGCAGAGAGGCTGGGTGAGTTGCTAAATGTTGCTGAAAGGTATCAAGCAGCTCAAGCAGAGGTAACAGGTAATAAAAAGAAACAGGTGGATAACTTTAGGGCACCACAGAACTTTAATAAATTTGATCCTAGGGATCAAAATAAAGGTAAGCACCAATTTGATAGGCCACGGTATGAAAATAAAAATAAATTCCCACAATTCGATGAAAGGAAATATGATGAAAGAAAATCTTTCAACCAAGGAAAAAGGTGGTGTAAAAATTGTCAGATGGACAATCATGACACTGACCGTTGCAGAAGGAAACCTGTGTATATGGCAACCCTTCAGGTCAGGTCGACCTCAAGACAGGAGGAGGATATTATGTTAGATACCACTCCAGAAGAGATGAGGAAGGCACAGGCTGGGGATAAAACACTCAAGCCTTGTTTCAGAAAATTGTCAACTTGTCATACAACTCCAGGCAAGGGAGATTTTTACATGAAAAACAAGTTGATGTATAGGAAGACTGGAGCTAGATCCAATGGTCACGGACAGCTGGTTCTTCCAAAAAGATATAGGACAGACTTAATAAGGAGCCTACATGTGAAACCAGATGGGGACCATGAGAAAATAGGTACCATCATTCAAAAGGTGGCTCACAATTATTATTGGCCCAAAGCAAGATGGGACATTGAGAATTTTGTAGAAAGGTGTAGCATAGCACATGAGGGAACACCCACAAGTGGGAACATGGATCAGGACCTGGACACGCCACGGGGCAAAATTAGGCCTGATAATAAAAAGAAAAATAGATTTGATAAAGTGGACCAAATGGAATGGGAAGCCCCTTTTCACGGACAAGCTTCACTTAACTGTTTTACAATGGCCACTATGCGGAGAGTGCAAAAAGATGTCTTACCCCAGGATAAGCCGAAAATCCCTCAATCGGACTTAAACAAACTGGAGGAAGAGGATGTAGAGAGGAAATCTCTCATCAAGAATTTTAAGTGGGGAGAAAGCCCCAAAAGAAAAATTGGTAGCGGTCGTTTTGTGAATGATAATTCTGGGAGGAAAAATCATCACTATAAAGCTTCGAGTGGAAGAGACCATACCGGTGCATGGACAAATAGGTCCACACAATTAAAGGTCCATATGTAGCTTTGTTAAGAACGTGGACTGATGAAAAGGCAGAGGAAAACATTACATCTTCATACCAATATGTGAATGAGCTGACCACTCGGTTAAAAACTGGCTGGAAACTTGCCAATGAAAATTTGAAACAAGCCAGGAAGAAACATGCTGCCTATTATAACAGGAAGGCGAAAGACAGAAATTTGGCTGTGGGAGAGAAAGTACTGCTTCTTTTGCCCGGGAGTCAGAATAAGTTACAAATTGGATGGCAGGGTCCATATACAGTTCTAGAGAAGGTGTCTAGAACAAATTATAAGATAGATAAGAAGGGGAAAGAAAAAATCTATCATGTGAATCTCCTGAAGAAATATTTGGAAAGAGAACATCAGGAAGAGACACACTTGTTGACCTTGTCCATCGCCATGGAGATGAAAAAGGAACCACTTTCATCATTTGAATATCCATTACACCCCTGTGAGACAGCAGCACAGGTGAAAATCAGTACACATTTAACGAAAACTCAGAAAGAGAGAGTGCAACAGGTTCTAAATAATCATGCAGAGGTGTTAACAGACCGACCAGGGCATACAAACCTATTGGAATATGATATGAAACTCATAGACTCCACACCTGTCTGTATGAAACCATATTCGATTCCGTTTGCTAAGGAAAAAGCTTTGAAGGAAGAGATAGACTATCTGTTGAAGGAAGGAATTATTTCGCACAGTGAGTCTTCGTATAGTTCCGGTGTTGTACTCTTAAGGAAGCCCTCTGGAGAACATAGACTCTGTATAGATTACAGGAGACTGAATGCTATTACAGAAGGACAGGTGGATCCATTGCCGGATACAAATCAGCTGTTTGCCAGACTAAATAAAGCTAAATATTTCTCAAAAGTGGATCTGAGTAAAGGATACTATCAGATTCCAGTAAAGCCTGAGGTTAGACCATACCTAGCTTTTAGTACCTCAGAAGGACACTATGAGTTTAATAGATTGCCATTTGGATTGAAGAATGCGCCTAGTGTCTTCTCTAGAATGATGAGAAAATTATTGGATCCTCTGAATAATCCCTGTATAACAAATTTTATGGATGATATCCTTATAGCAACAGAAACATTTGAGGAACACATTGACTCTCTGAACATGCTGTTTGATCGACTTAGGGAGGCAAATTTAACAGCCCGACCAACCAAATGTTGCGTTGGATGTAAAGAATTGGAATTTTTGGGACACACAGTTTATCAGGGAAACATGACCCCTGACCCAAAGAATTTAGAAAAACTACAGAAAGCCCCGAGACCACAAACCAAGAAGGACGTGAGATCCTTTGTCTCATTATGTGGTTTCTACCAGAAGTATATCAAAAACTTTAATTCCATATGTGCACCTTTAACGGAATTGACACGTAAAGGACTTCCAGATCGCATTACATGGACACCACAATGTGAAATGACTTACCAAGAATTGAAGGAAAAGCTCACAAGTAAACCCATTTTGAAATTACCTGACTTAAGTCAAGAATTCATAGTAAGGACGGATGCAGGTAATATTGGGTTAGTTGCAACTCTACTACAGAAATCAGATGCATTGGATGGGGAATTAAGCCCAGTGGCATATGCTAGCAGAAAGTTGAATAAAGCTGAAATCAACTACTCAACTAGCGAAAAAGAATGTCTTGCAGTAATATGGGCAATAAAGAAATTCAATATTTATCTATATGGGAAGGCATTTAAGTTGCACACTGACCACAAACCTTTATCGTTTTTAGCACAGGCTAAGCATGAGAACTCTAGGTTACTCCGATGGTCTTTGCTTCTGGCTCCATATAATTTTAGCATTGATATATATCTGGAAAAACCAATCTGGGAGCGGATTTTTTAAGCCGCCATCCGTGTGATGAGAATCACCGTAAACCCCAGAAATAATAATAAATTTCTCTATGTGTATATAGAATAAAGGACTGACATATAATGTCTGTTTTAAGAGGGGAGGTGTCATGAAATATTCTAATCCACATATATAAATTATTAGGTAAATATGAAGCCTAACAAATAAAATTAATAAAGAGAAGAGCAATGGTAAAATAACAGTGCTGTCACAAAGAATGTACTCGAAATCCCCCTTGTTTTCTGCTTCGTCTGCAAATTGTAACGCTTTCACGTTGATATAAAAGCTTACTGTATTATTACCCGCCTTCTTCAATGAAACGTGTGCTGTATTTCTTGGAAAAACATTGAGAGTACTGCGTAATGACCTAAATTAATCCTAACATTAATTATATTACGTTACCAAAACGAACGAACAGATGGACAAAAGGATAGCGAGAGGGGAGGGCTGAAAATCAGGAACGCATGCAACACGCGTCGCGCGATACACAAATGCTGCCATCACGCGTGTAAGTCTACAAGCACTAACTTTTTCAGACGGACAGTGATAAAATACACTACCCTTTCCCAGAGTTAGGTTTATAAATCATAACAAACTCTTATTAGAAAAGATAACATTAGATGGGTTTACGGTTGAAAACATAACAGTACCCAGACAGCACATCTTCGAAACAGGAGGTAGAAGAAATTGCATATTTTGAACGCAGCCACGTAGCTCCTTTAAATTTGTATTTTTGGGTTCCTTAGGGCTTGCTGACAAATAATATGTAAAACGTTACGCAAATAGTCCAGGAATTAATAAATTATACCCAAAATAAAATATTGGGGGTGCCTGACAGCATAAAATCATTTCTGCTCATAAAATTTTTTTTATAACGTGTTTGAAAAAAACCTTACGTTACAGAAATAGCCTACCATGTAAACTCCAAATTGATTGGAGCGCAACAAATGAAAGCCTAACCACGATTGGTCGGGCTATAAATACTATCTTGGTTGTTAGGGGAGACGGGAAAAGATAACATTTTTTCAAACACTTGTCGAAACGTGGCTCATTGGCCAGTCTCGCTGATATACACACTTGGGAGCGTTAGTTCGAGACCACTTGTTTAAAATAGCTTGATAAAGCATCAGTGCGTTGAAGCCAGCATATATTTGGCTCAATAAAAGCCTGGAACATAAGCAGAACGGAATTTGTGCCAGTTTGTGCCAGAATTCATTGCTAATCAACGTATCTGTGTTATTCGTATGAATTGTGGTAAGCTTGAACCATTTAATATCTTTTAATGAAAATTGAATGTGAATTGTTGATTTATGCCTGTATATATATGTGTAGTTCAGTGGCAAACGTGAGGTAAAGCCTAAAATGCTCCAGCCTGAACAGAGGGTGTCGGAGAGAAGTAAAACGGCATGGAATGGCCAAATAGTACACTGACACCTGGATGATTGATTAGACAGAAATAATGCTGGAAGTGCAGAGGCGTAGTGACCATTAAGGATGGTAATACTGGAATAAAGTATTTCAGATGAAGCTGACTGTTGGCCTAACGCTCTGAACGCAATGTTTGTGCTGTATTGTGATCAGTGTAAAAGAGAATATAAATTAGTTATGAAGTAGAAGGTACATCCTTCTTGATTTCAGGGACAGTGGTCTTGATGGTAGTGAGCAGCACCTGGTCAGAGCTTTGCTGAATCCAGTGTCGGACAGCATACTCCTTGGTCCTTTTAGCTATCAGTGAGGTGTCTCCAGAGCCCAGAGGAGAATTCGAGCAGAGGAGTCCTTTCCTGCCGCCATCACTCAAGATAAGCAGAGTTGGCCAGCTGAGCTCAACATTATGTCCCCTCATCTTGAAATAACTTTATAAAAATACTATTCAGAGGGGAATTTACTTGTCTTAAAATCAGGAACTGTGAACATCTCCAATACTAGTCCCTAAAGACAAACTATTGAAGTCATGATGACAAATACCAACAGAGCTTGAACAAAACAAAACCAGTATTACCTCATTTTACTACTACACAACTGACACACATAGAACATTTGTAATAATATATGTCACTACAATATTCATATTAAATACATTCTGTACATAACTTGTAATTTAAATTGATTGTGATTCCTGGTTCCCTTGTAGTTGAATCAGGACACATATTCATTCATGCCAGTAATGAATACATATTGTTATTTGAAAGTTTATCAGTGACTCTTTTAAGATATCTTTGTAGAGTGTTATATGTATGTGAGTGTCACAGTGTTGTCAAGAGTAGTGGATTAAATTAAATTGTTTATCTGTCTGTTGTTGTGACTTACACTTCACCATACTCATACCCTAGACACATAACGTAGCATCACACTATTCCAGAATAATTCTGACTGAGATATATAGATATGTGGTAGCAAGTAAGGTTATATATATAATATACTACTCTTATTAGATATATATATACCTTCACAGCTGATCTCAGTCAGTACACTAAGTCCCTTATAAATATTTATAACATCCCACTTCACCACAGAACTGTTGCTTATTTTGTCATTAAGACACTGATGATTATTTAGCCAGGCGTACACCTGATAGTGTGTTCCTACATAGATACTACCAACTGCCGCATAATTATTAAGATTACTTGACTCTGAAAACATTATCGATTAATAATTATTATTGATTCGCACATTTGAAAAAAAAAAAAAAAACTAGCTTTACAAGGCAGTGCCTGGTTTGGAGTCTTGGGGGTAACAGAAATAGAGGGAGACGAAAAAAAAAAAAAATAAAATGGAGAAGAGAATAGAAGACTGAAATGAATTGACAAAGACGACACGGAGAGACATTGAGCGGATGGCACAGGAAAGGAATTAATATTGAACTTAATTAATATTGGTGATTATTTTTTTTTCTATAAAAATTACGCTATTTTTCTAAACACTTTTATTTATTTCTTTTTCGGGAAGTCGCTGCAAATGTGCTGCAGAACGGCAGTGGTCCACGGACCACCACTTTGAGTGAGTAGCACTGTTATAGGGCACAGAGCCGCAGGGTGTGTGGTATGTGAACAGTGGCAGAGCTGTCTTCACCACTGTGAGCCGTGCACGGCCGTACCAAAAAAAAAATTGTGTAAACAGCGCACAGCTGTAAGTATTTGGCGTACCTTCAAATTTTCGACCGGCTGAGTAATATCCGTGTGCTGTTTATAAATAGGATACACAATTTATTGGCTTGCACAAACAATGGAATAGTGCATTAACATGGGAAACAGGATCGCAGTTTCCCGCCCATCAGATTGTCTGCTAAATTGTGCGCACTTACATGTTAATTTTATGTTATTCGTTCCAAGAATGGTACGGGTCACATCTCTTTGTCTTATTAAAACTGTGCGTACACTCTCTGTCTATCTAAAGTAGATCTCCATAACTCCTGGGCTACCTGCCTTTGCTTTAAGGTATAGTCAGTGTTGAAGAAAAATAAAGGTACATGATCCCGTTACATGGCCGTTGAGGCATATTGGGAATATGGTGTTAGGCCCATATTTTCTTGACCATCGGCATACTAGGGGTGATGTGGTCAGCATCATGCCGGCTGCCTTAACCTTCCCAGAGTTGCTCTGGTACCCAATTCATGAGGCTGGGTCGACCCCGGAGCCGTTTGCGATCTAAAAAATACCCACCTCAACTGGGGATCGAACCATGGACCACCGAGCTAGCAAGCCAGCGCACTAACCACTGCGCTACCGCGGCTCCAGGAAACAAAAAAAAAAAAAAAAAAAAGCTGTCACAAATTATGTCCCATTTTAACGTTTTGAGAAATATTATGATGACAAAAATTGTGCTCGACGAAGAGAAAGATTCTCTTCATTATCGGCATGATTATGCCAGCGGTAAACAAAACCTATTGCCAAGAGTTGGGAATTGTGATGGCTAGGCTTGAAGATAATCTGTCTAAATGGATGAATGTAAACAAAGGCGCAGAGCGGATCCAGCTGTCTCTCGCTGCTCTGGCAGATCCAGACCATTTTGTTTGCAGACAATGGAAGAGGTTTTGTGAACTCCGTTATTTCTACAGTTCTATGTTACACTTTGCTTGGCGACAAACTAATCTTGTCTTATTGCAGTGAATGTAAACCAAAAAAACTTTTTTTGGCCATAAATCGAGGATTCCTCAGCAAACGAGAAGTTGGCAAGAAAACGAAGATGGCTGTATACCGCAGTACCTATGTCCCAGTCTTGACGAATGGATGCGAGTCATGGGCAGTGACTACAACCCACAAATGTCAGATCCAAACCTCAGAAATGGGGTATATGAGAAAGGTGGTTGAAGTAACAAGAAGAGACATGGTCCGCAACCAGACGATACGTCACGGCCTAAAAACCCAACCCCTGCAGACTCAAGTAAAACAGTCCCAACTAAGATGGTTTGGTCATGTCTGCAGAATGGGAGAAGATCAGCTGCCACAGCAGGTATGGGAGGAGTCAGACCTCCAGGACGACCCAGAGTCCGCTGGGAGGACAACATTAGACAGTCTCGGAAGGACCGAGGACTAGAATGGAACCAGGTGTGGCTGGCCGTTTAAAGGAATAGAATGACAGTAGAAATATAATGTATTAAAGAACGTATCAAATATTTCCCTGAATGACTCACTGAATATGGCTCGGAATATTGGGCGAAGATTTCTCTAATAGTGAGTTTCAAAAAAGAAAGATAGGGAAGAAAATACAGCAACTTAACTTCCTCCTGCATAAGGGTGAAACAGTGATAATTTCAAGAGTGGATTAGGTTTGCTGGCCACCTTAATTCTTCTGATACGTGTTGAAAATAATTTAATAAAGTAAGCCCCCATAAAATAATACAAAACAAACAATCAGACACATACATCAACCAATAACAATCAATGTACTATACACTAAACACGAAAGGTGCAGTGAAAATTACCAAGACACGTTATTTATTAAGGAATGGGAGTACACTGAATGAATGTATGACTTTAAAGAAGTTGACTGAATAAACACGTGATGTATGCGAGTATCTATCACAAACGCTAGTGTCAGTTTTTAATTTAACAGAGATTTTGTGTCACTACTGTTTCATCATAATTATGTGTAGGAGAGTGGTGAGTTCCAGTGCAGATATACACTTATAGCACGTTTCACTAGCTTTGCCCTCAAACAAATGTAATTATCTGATTAACCGTCTAACGTATTAATGCCATTTTTTGCATACGATGTTATATTGAGTTAGACCCAACAAATATATACTTTATATCTGTGCATCTTGTCCAGTTCCCATAAACGGATGAAATCCTTTGATCTTTGTCGGCATACTAATTATTGTTTATCGAGAAAAGAAATTTTACCACTTCATGCACAGATTCTGTGAATTGATTAGGCATAGGCGTGTCTACTATTACAATAATGTGGCCATCACGTTTGCAATTGAATACGTGTTGAAGATGATTTCTTAAATGATCTGCATGCGAAATACTCGTGACATTGTTTGTCATTGACATTTAATGTGCTACCAAACTGGACCTTCCTTGATCTAATTATTTCAATGGGTATCATCTCTTTGCGGTTCATAAATATCATAATGGAACGTTGCTCCTTTAATGTGCTTGTAAATAACGGTAAGGTCATCTTTAAAGAAATTAAACTTCATCCGAATCATAATCAGATGTCTCTGAGAAATTGAAAATCAATCTCGGCTGAATGAAGGACAAACCATCATTCTTCCAATATTCCTCTTCCTCTTGTAACACATGGTTCTCCCTTTTCTTCCAATAATCCCTGGCTATATTGGAGATGGCGGCTTTTATAAGTATTTCAACATCTTTTAATTTGAACGTTCTATTTTCTGTTGCTACCTGTTCCTTAATTTTAGCCCATACTAATTCTATTGGGTTTAAGTGAGAATGGTAAGGAGGTAATCTTAAACATCTGTGACCATGTTCATGGATTGCCTTGTCTATGTGAAATATCTTTGTATGCTGTGTCTTTTTTTACAATTCCAAGTAATTCAGGTTCATGGACATTTCGTTGAATGGAATGTTGTTTATGGTCAGCCAAATCTTTATTACAT
Source organism: Oreohelix idahoensis (assembly GCA_024509875.1). Lineage (NCBI taxonomy): Eukaryota > Metazoa > Mollusca > Gastropoda > Stylommatophora > Oreohelicidae > Oreohelix > Oreohelix idahoensis. The sequence goes on along the minus strand of JAMPIV010020793.1, from coordinate 132,966 downwards.
CTTTAATACTTGGTGAATTAGAAACTTTATCTTCTGGTGCCACAACGTTGTGATATGAGGCATTGTCCATTATCAAACACCACGGTCTATCCAAGGAAGGAAGTACATGATTCACAATCCAATCTTGAAATATCTTGCCATTCATCTCTGCATGGTAATCCCTATTATCTGTGGATTTTGAAACAAATATGAGTTCAGTATTATTTAGAAGCCCATGATGGCTGCTTCCTGGATGTGCAATTATTAGGCGCCGTCCTTTGCTGCTTGGTACTAGTCTCTTAGTTGTTCCATCAGATGATTGCCATTCTCGTTCATTACTGTGGTGCGGATTGATCCAAGTTTCATCTAAATACACAAAATCATAACAATCTCTTCTCATTTCTCTGACCTCGCGTAAATATTTGCTTCTCATTGCAACTATATGAGGCTTCTCACAAATAAGGTTTCTACCACCAACATATTTTCTAAAAGTGAATCCCAAACTCCTAATAGTCCTCCATAGCGTAGATTTGGAAATATCAATGTCATTATTCTTTCTTAACCAAATTTTCACTTTCCTTAAAGTCACTGCCTCATTATTGAGAAACATATTGCAAATTTCTCTTACTTACTTAGTCGTTCCCCTTCTACCGTGAGGTGTAGAGGTTTGGAAGAGAGAGCGCCAGACCATTCTATCAGCTGTCTTCTTCCTGGCCTGGTTCAATTCTAGTCCTCGGTCCTTCAAAGATTGTCTAATGTTGTCCTCCCAGCGGACTCTGGGTCGTCCTGGAGGTCTGGATCCCTGGCTCTTTGTTTCCCATGCTTGTCGTGGTAGCCGATCTTCTCCCATTCTGCAGACATGGCCAAACCATCTTAGTTGGGACTGTTCTATTTGGGTCTGCAGCGGATGGGATTTTAGGCCTTGACGGATCGTCTGGTTGCGGACCATGTCTCTTCTTGTTACTTCAACCACTTTCCTCAGATACCTCATTTCTGAGGTTTGGATCTGGCTTTTGTGGGTTGTAGTCATTGCCCACGACTCGCATCCATATGTCAAGACTGGGACATAGGTGGAGCGGTATACAGCCATCTTCGTTTTCTTACCAACCTCTTTCTTGCTGAGGAATCCACGATTTATGGCCTGAAAAAGTCTCCCAGCCGCTGCTTTTCGAGTGGCCAACTCTTCTTTGATGCCTCCCTTTCGGTCTATAATAGCTCCGAGATATTTAAAGTGGTCGACCTGCTCCAGGACCTGTTCTCCCAACTTAATCTGATGTTTTCTTTCTTCTCGTGATATCACCATGGATTTTGTTTTAGAGCTGCTTATGACCATCCCTCTCTTCTCCAGCTCTTCCTTCCAGACTTGCAGGTTGGATTGGAGATGTGCCTCTGATTTAGCAATCAGGGCAACATCATCAGCAAATGCCAGCTCCGAAATATAGACCTGTCTCATCTTCCAGTACCCCACTGAATACTTTCTTGTTCTCTCCTTACATGCCTTGATGACATCGTCCATAAGGAGTATGAAGAGGTAAGGTGATAGGATATCACCTTGTCTTACACCAGTGGTGGTCCTGAACTCTTCTGACTTATGGTTTGCTGTCCTCACATAATTTCTGCAAGACTTGTAGAAGCTCTGTATAGCATGAATCAGAGGTGCTGGAATATTCTTCCTTGCCAAACAGTCCCAAAGTTTGCTCCAGGGGACCCTGTCAAACGCCTTTTCCAGATCTATGAAACAAAGATGGATCTCACTCTTATACTCAAGGGCCTTTTCACTCAGCTGTCTGAGTGTGAAGATTAGGTCTTGAGTACTTCGGTTTGCTCGGAATCCGCACTGGACCTCATCCAATTGTGGCTCAGCTAGGCGTCGGAGTCTCTGCTCTAGGATTCTAGAGTAGATTTTACCAGGGACACTGAGAAGGGATATGCCTCTATGGTTTCCACATTGTCGATTGTCACCCTTTTTGAAAATTGGTGTTATGATGGCAATCTCCCAATCCTTTGGTATGGTCTTGTTGCACCATGCTGCCTGTAGGACCTTTAAGAGTAATAGGTCGCCTGATGCTCCCATGTACTTAACCATTTCTGGTGTTATACCATCATGCCCTGCTGCTTTGCCCAGCTTGATTTTCTCTAGTGCTGCCCTCAGTTCTTCCATCTTTATGTCATCTTCACCATCATTGGTTTTCTCTTCTGTGCTAGTGGTTATCATTTCTGATGCTTCACCATGCTCACCATCCAGGAGTTCTGAGAAATATTCTTTCCATCTTTCCATTACTTCCTTCGGGGCAGTAAGCAATTTGCCTTGCTTGTCCTTTATAAATTTGAGAGGGCATTGTTTTTCTTTCCTCATGTTCTTTAGGGTCTTATAGAACAATTTCTGGTTTTCTTGTGCATCTTTTTCTAGCTTTTCTCCAAATTCTTCCCACATTTGTCCTGTTGTGTTTTTAGCTCCTAAGTATTGTTTCCATGCCATTTTCTTCTCTCTTATTTTCTCTTTGACTTCCTCTGTCCACCAAGGTGTCCTCTTTCTCTTGTTCCCAAGTCGGACTTCACCGCATGCTTCTGCAGCAGCTGTCTTTATGATATCCTTGAATTTATTCCAGAGGGTTTCCAAGTCATCAGGTCGTTCTTCTGTGTTGCTCACTGCTGTAGCAATAAGCCCCTGATATCTGGTCTTAATTTCTGGCTCTCTCAGCTTGTAGGTCCTAATGCTCATTTCTCCTGCTCGTTTACTTGGTTTCTTGCGTGATGTTGGGCAGTTCCTAGGCTGAGCAACTCTTTCAGTTGTTCGTTTGATTGTTAGCAGGTAGTGATCACTTCCAATCTCTGGCCCCCTCCAGACTCTTGCATCTCGGACATATTTGAATGAGCTTCTCCGAACAATGGCATAGTCGATCACTGACTTCTCATTCTTGGTTGGTTCACATCTAGTGTATGCATGTATGCGCTTATGGGGGAACTTTGTGTTTGTAATGATCAGATTCTGCTCACTGCAGAATCTAAGGAGTCGCTTTCCATTGTCATTGAGAGTATCTTCTCCATATCTTCCGATAACTCCACCCCATCTAGCATGGTCATTTCCAACTCTGGCATTAAAATCTCCGAGCATAATAACTTCATCTAGGCAGTCATCCACTGTCCTTTGAAGCAGCTCGAAGAATTCCTCCTTGACCTCTGCTCTCTCATCCTCATTTGGCCCATACACTATGACCAGGTTGACTATGGTTTCTCCTTCTTTTAGTTTTACAACCATAATGCGCTCCGAGACAAAGTTCCATCCCTTGATACTATCTTTTTGATTTTGGGCCACAATGCAACCCACGCCCCCTTTAGCTCTTTCAGATATGGGTACACCACTGTAGAGCAACGTGTTGCCATCGAGATCCATGACTCCTTGTCCTTTTTTCTTCGTTTCCGTTATAGCCAGGATTTCTAGTTTTGCTTTCCTCATCTCTTCCACCAGCTCCTCTTCCTTCCCATTTATACTTCTTGTGTTCCAAGTTCCATAAGTCGTAGTCCGTAGTCCGTTCCAGTTCGTCGCCTTTAGAATCAGTCCGGTTTTCTCTCTTGTAGTTCGCGTAATCATGATTTAAAGCAAACAGGTGATTGGCCTGTTGTGCCTTTGCATGGTGGAGGGGCTGCCTCCTTACGGCCTCCATGCAGGCCGCCCTCCTCCTTTTTCATCCGGGCTTGGGACCGGCATTGGCGGAGTTGCAAATTTCTCTGCGGATCAATTCTCTGTCAAAATTATCCACCACTCTTGGCCTAATTTTCGTGTGTAAAACACTGGAATTAGACATTTCAGATGTCGCTATCCAGCGGTGCAATGATCGTTTGCTTATCCCCAAGGCGTGAATAGTCCTCTTTTGTGGGTTTGAAATAGAATGATATAGTTTTCCTCGAGTAGCTTCATTGCAGAAATACTTAAAAATCCTATTTGTGATTTGCTGTAATGTCATAAAATGTACTCGCAGACTCATTTTTCCTTCCTAACCACACAATAATTTTTGTAGACACACCTCTGATTGACAATGTGTGCGTTGCACCGGATATAAACTGTTTTATGTTCAAGAAGTGCGATTTCACGCAATTTCACTCAAAAATCATGCCAATTGCTTGATAAACCAAAAATGTGCAAATGAGGTCGTATAATTTACTGTAGACATTTCAATATGTGTGCGTGTGATGTGTGTTGGCAAGTAGGATTTTATATTATATCGCAAAGAAACGAAAATTGAAACCAATGGCCGCATTTTAATGAAAAATTTAATTCATAGGGTCTATACCATTTCAAATTCACACACAAAATTTCACTTATATGCGTGATATATTCGCTGAGATATAGCATTTTGAAGTTGGGCAAAGCTAGTGAAACGTGCTATAGCTGAGATGCTCAGCGTTGAATCTGCATATGGTGTAGGGTGGTATCTTGGTGGTGTTTGACAGGTCAGTGGGACTATGCTCCCCGTGCCAAAGTCAGTCGAGGTTGCCCGCTGGTTCAGGAAAACAAGATCAGGCTCAGGATTTCACAGCTCTTCCCTTTAACCACAGGATTAATGGAGATCTTGTCTTTCCTGGTTCGAACTTGATAGGGAGTAAAAAGAAACAACGAGGCACCGTAAGTACTCCCATCTTCAAGAGGGTTTTTTACGCGCCTATTTATGTCGACATAATTTAGTTGTTACAATACCAAATAGCGAATATACCCTATTAGGCTTCTGGTTTCACTGGCAACCAATTTGCAGTAGTGCTCTGAAAATGTCTGTTCATCTCCTAAATTTTTCTTTTTCTTGCACAATCTCTGTTGAGCTGCCACTACCTTCACAGTTATTATCTTGACACTAACGCTTCTGCTCCATTGTGAACACAGCAATATAAAAAGTGTATCAACATCCTAAACAGAGGTGAATCTAATAACCGTGGTTAATGTGCCTGTTATGCCTGCCGTAAAATAGCGATAGGCGATAGCAATAAATTCCCTCTTTTTTTTCATATAATTATGTCAGGTAACATATAGTCAAGTTTCCTGATATACAATAAAGTACGGCTATGCCGGCAAAGTACATTGACTTATATCCCATTCATTATTGGGGTATAACTCCTATACACCATATAAGCATCCATTATACCACAAATAAATCACAAGTCATATATGAATTATACATAATATACCAAAGGAAACTAAAACAGAAACTTACCCTCTCAGCAAGAACTCTTTCTAATGGCTGGCCCAGAGAGTTAATAAATGATCTCTGTTACTTTTGCCCATTCCTTGACTTGACCCAAGACTTGGCAAAGCAATAGTGAAGAATGAGAGTTGTGTCTCCCAATATAAAGAGATTGTCGACAAAGAATTTCGCTAGTAATTAAGTTGCCATCTGTTAGAGTTTTGCATTTCGTGAGACTGAATCAGACCTACCATTATTCTAGTAAAGAGTGTAAGATTTACGATTTCCTCCAAGTTAATAAGATACTACTTTTAATTAGTACCTCTGCTGGTCTCAGAAAGAATTTACCACGGTGGGTACGGGCATTCGCTTACCAAAAAAAGTCATTACATTAACTGAGCCTAAACTACCCCCTTCTAGTAACGCCATAAATATCTTGGGGACGTAACCAGGTGTCTGACGACAGAACTGGGTGCAGGGTTTTTTTCCAGGACGAAAAATGCATCGAGTTTGTTACACCAGGTCAGAAGGAAGACAGCCAATAGAATAGTATGGCACTCTCTCTTCCAAGCCTCTACATCTCACGGTAGAAGAGGAATGACTAAGTAAGTAAACCAAACTGAAAAAAGCAGGTAATGTAGAAAATAATTTATGAAACCAAAGTGGCTGAATAGCTTACTTTTGGTCGGTAGGGTTTGCTGTTGAATTAATAAAAGTGTTAGTGTCATGTCAGAGCGGAATTAATAAAGCAACATGAATAAAACTTTGAAGGTAAAGGTAGTCCCGTAACAGATATTGCCGTAGGGGAGAAGTGTTAGAGACTGCTCTGTACGAGGTCTCAATTTAATGAGGTGGGTGACCAGTTCCCGTCATCGCTACCTGTGCCTTCCCTATCTCGCAAGCAATGTCATGTACACATATACACATGTACACATATACTGCTGAGTAGACTGGAAGGAGCATGACGCTGTCAGGCTTGGAGCACGGGAAGTTTGCCTCGATACGAAACCACTTTAACCAATCTTTCACTCGTCGCTGTTGAAGATTCAGATAATTGTGTTGGACTTGATCTCCATATATTTCCCAATGCAATGTCTTCGCCTTTTGTATGCTCATGCTCTTATGATTATGGTAGCATCGCTATGTCGAAATGCTGTTATGCGCCGGACTTCAAAGCATGAACACACTGATTATACCTCGCAGACTACTACGCTGGCTTGGCTCAAAAGCCACATTTTTTACGAGCTGCTTCTTCTTCTTCCTCGTTCGCCCTGAAAAGGACGGTGGTTGCGTTGTGTCTGTTTCCAACGTAGCTGTGATATCTGCACCTTTCGGTCGACACATCCGACTTCTGCACGGCATTTTTTAGGACCGGGTTTGCCTTCCCATTGCGATCCATACTCGCTCAGCCAGCCTGCACTGCTGCAGACTGTTTCCATGACCACCTCGTGGAGGTGGAGCACGGTCTTGACCAGCTCTGGTTCGCTGGTCCTGACGCAGGCAGTCAAGCTATGAGTCGCTGACTGCGGTCTCTATTGCTGCGTCTTGAGGTCCCTTTTTACGAGCTAATTTTAGGGAGTATATTTTGAGACATGACTACAGTTACTGAGATGACATTAAATAATTTATTATAATGATGACATAAAGTGTTAAAAATCACAATGTGAAGACATGAATGCTCTATGAATTGTTCAGAGATTTTAAACATGCATGCAACATACACAGTACTGAGTGCAGAAAAAATTTAAAAAAATTGGGGGAAACAAATGTGTAATTCGTTCCTAACTGACCAGTGGACATGCCAAAATGGCCACCACACTCCGGAACACATCTGCAAACGTTCCCTCTCATTGGTGACTTAAGAACTCAAACCTGGCCCCAGGAGACGAACGTCGAAGAGAAACTGCGGGGCACCCGCGAGGACCTCCTGCTGACGACTGGATTCATGGAAGCAACTCATCTCCTTGTTTAGATTGCCGAGCATTAGAAAACTGATCGCAGAAGAAGAAGAAAACGTTTGTGACGAAATCAAGATTCGTCCATTTTTTTTTTTTTTTGGTCTGTCTTTTATAACCACCTTACATTTTACATTCAGCTTTCTTTAGAATCATATAATAGCTGCAGTTCTCATGTCGTTCAACGCTAGTTACTTTCTTCGAGGTTCCCTGGTATTACAAGGCCACAGTTAAACGTAACATCTCTCCGTGTGCTATTGCCATATGCAAATGGCAACACCTATTGGTCTGCTACCATGAGTGTTAATTTATTTATTTTCTTGTATACAATTTGTCATTGTTTTGGCGAGGCACGTGCGTTCAACCAAGTTGGTTATATTAGGGAGCATGTCCAAATATTTGCATGTTAGTTAGGTTATTTCGTGATAACGGGAACGATTGCAGACTTCTTGGCTATCAGTTGTTGCGTCATAGATTGAGTGATCTAGTGAGAAAAAAAGATGAAAGGAATGACTGGCTGATCGATAGGAACTTACCAAAACAGCGGCTGGAATTCAGATTTTTTGGCGCTGTTTTGTTCTCATCGTGGGGAAGTATAGTGATTTATCGATGGATTGATTTATTGGTGATTGATATGATATGTTTTAGGTATTTAAAAAATGGGACGCTGGACGAAGTATTCAAAGTATTTAACTTAGTTAGATCTGTGTTTCGAATAGGGCTGCACCGAACAGTAGTTCTTACTATTCGGCCGAATGCGAATAGAGGCCTTGAACTATTCGGCCGAATATGAATAGTGAGTGAATGTTGTGCATAAAAAGTTGTGTTCAATAGGCCTACTGAAATTTTTGTTAATTATACACCGTTAAAAAAAATACAGCAAATAGCCATTAATCACTTTTTAAATTGCTGCATGAAACATGCATTGGCGTTAAAAAAAAACGAGTCTCTCAACATTCTCTGCCAAAAGACAACATCTGTTATCTGAAAACGTGTTGCCGGCAGTGCTGAACAGACGTTCACTTGAGACGCTTGTTGGAGGCGCGGCGAGATATCGTTGTGCTGGATATTAGCCCTAACCGAGCTGTACATGTTCAAAATAATTATGCCAGTAAAAGATTTCCTGCTTGGCGTTGCGTATCTCAGCTCCAACAAACCAACCAGAACCATGAAACCGACATCTTGCACGATATAATATGGTTGAATGTCTAGTGCCATCATTTTACCGATGGCGTGATGTACTTTTGTTGCCTCTGCACTGTCTATTGCCCACGACTTTGTTCCCTCTGCCTAGTCAGCTGATGCAACCCGTTACACGCTAAAGTATGCATCGCAAGGCGTGGTGTGTTGAGTTAGTAGCGGGACCAATTGAAACTTAAAGTCAGCCTACTTTCTGTGTCTAAAATTATCACGCCGCGGGTTGACCTAAATTTACTATTCGTATTTGATGGCAGCGTACTATTTGGCCGAATAAGAATAGTTCTTAAAGCACTATTTGGCACCTAATCGAATACGAATCGAATATTCGGTGCAGCCCTAGTTTCGAATGACATCTTTCCAGTTATACTTTAATAATACTCTTTATTTATGCCCAGTAGAATCCTCACCAAGTACAAAAACCGCATTTATTATGTATTATTGCCTTGGTTTTACTGGCACATATATTTCTAAATTCATTCAATAAAGTATTAATTGTACTTATGTACGGGTTTCTGATTTCTTTTTACCTTTAAAATATTAAGTCACTCTTGCCCAATTTGATTGCACCATACCTAGCAGGTAAGCTTCACTGTGCCTAGGTACCGCTCACTGTACAGTGGCCGATACCTTCAACCGGGAGGCACTGTACATTGTTCCGTACTGTTAAGTACGTCCTGCCTGCTACACCGGTGCTGTGATGTTAAATTACCATAACAATTCATTGTGTAAAGAATCTTGTGTGGGTATAAATAGCTAATTCAACACACGCTGTTAATAAACTAATCAGACGATTATTTTCCTTCGCCGTGGCAAAACGATTTGGCAATACTCGACTCAATTAATCAGAGAAATCTCTGTTAATGGAACATGTTTGTCCTGTTGTGGTTTTTAGCCTAACACCTGTTCTTAACGCGCAACTGCCAGGTAATCGTTGCCGGGAGTTAGTGCCAAAATTAATGGCAAGCGGATTGATTACTTGGTTACAGAAGGAATAGTGAACAGCGAAAAAATGCTATCAGTTGAGAAAACTGCTGACGACTGGCAGCGGATGCTGGAACGTTAAACACTGGTCGTGGGTTGAACTCAGTTGATGCGAAGAGTTCGTTGTGTATGCGATGACAAAGATGGATGCCTGTGCGATGGTAATGCTGAAAATCGGTGTAAACTCTGAAGGTGATGATGAATATCTGTGTTGTGCTGGATGGTAATCGTGAAAATGTCAGGATTGGGAATTATTGTCTTTTAGTATAACTTTGAACAACATCAAAACAGCTACAGACTTTCATAAGTGGGTGCTTGCGTGGAATAGAAGGATTGAAACGGTGCGACAAGGTCACGAATGTGAAACTGATGACAAGAACCAGACAAGTGCCAGTGGAACAAGAGATGAGAGGAGGACGCTGGCGATTGATAGGGCACACGTTGAGGAAACCTGTTGATAGCATTACAAGGCAGTCCTTGTTCTGGAGTCCCCAGGGTAAAAGAGGCAGAGGTAGTCCTAAAAACACACAGAGAAAGTAACTGGAGACAAAAATAAAAATGGTGAGGAAGACGTGGAAAGAACTTGAGTTGACAGCACGCAGTAGAAGAACTTGAGTTGACAGCACGCAGTAGAAGAACTTGAGTTGTCAGCACGCAGTAGAAGAACTTGACTCGTTTTTTTGGAAGGTCCTTGAGAAGCTAAAGGGAATTGATTGATTGACTGATTGCATAGCAATGAAGTAACTTCAGTTACCGATTCCATGTATGTAGAACTAATGACACGAACCAGACAAATGCCAGTGGGACAAGAGATAAGAAGAAGACCCTGGCGGGGGTATAGGACACACATTAAGGAAAAATGCTGCTGGAATTTCAAGGCCTTAAATCCCCTTGGTAATAGAGGTGAAAGCAAAAGTACCCATTTTTAGCTAGGTAGACTGGCGCGTGACTGTACCGTGTTTCCATCCCGGAGCAGCAGAGAGAGACCGATACAACTCACGGAGAAGAACTCTGGAGAGAGATATGAAAGGGATGAGAAAGTCAAGGAAAGATATTTAGCTGATGGCACGCCACAAGAGAACTTGGCATGCGTTTGTTGAAGGCCTATGCTGCCTAAGGAGCAAACGGGTAATGAATAAAGTGATTGAATGTGAATGTAATGAATAAAGTGATTGAATGTGAATGTAATGAGGAAAGTGACAGTTGTATGAACTATGGTCTTGTTATAGAGCAGCGCGTATGTGTTGGCAATATATATTATCTGAAAGCGAAGTTAAATAATGTATATGAAGGGGTCAGCGTGGCCTGTGATGACATTTATGTACAGCATTGTGGTGTGTGTCCTTGTTCTGGAATCCTCAGGGTAGGAGAGGTGGTGGGGGTACCAGACTCTGCTCGTCAGCTAGAGAAGTAAAGGTAACTAGGAACGGAGCCGGTCTGGGTGACCCATTTGGGTACACCCCCCCCCCTCCTAAAACTTTAGTCCTAGTATTGTGAAGTCTATAACGCTTGACGTCCCTACGGCATTACCTGCTATGATACTACTTTTCCTTCCTTTTTCCTGTTGTACTCCTTAACGGAGAATATGGAGCCACCAATGCAGTTATTTCCCCTTAAACATTCACATGCTCATGCAGCAGTGGTTTCTGTGTCAGTCTGTTTTACATGATGAGGATGCCACCCCCCCCCCCCCCCCCCCATAACTTCATATTAGCGTCTGTGGGTGAAGTAGTCCTATTCTTTGTCTCTTCAGAGACCCCCGGGAACTGCCTGGTGCATGAGACTGCCTTGTTTTGTTTAGAAAATTTGAGAATGTGAGAGGGGGAGATAGATAGACAGACAAACAGATAAAGGAGAAGAGAGAGAAGATAGATAAATAAAGGAAGAGAGAGAGAGAGAGAGAGAGAGAGAGAGAGAGAGAGAGAGAGAGAGAGAGAGAGAGAGAGAGAGAGAGAGATAATAGTTTATGTAAGTCGTATATATTCATTGAAACGTCAGTCAATCTGAAAAAAAAAAAAAAAGCAGGTCACTTTTCCAACTGAACCATACTGGTAACTTCAAACTAATATTTATTTGTCTGAGGCCATCAAATTTCTCACTGTAACACGCTGACAATAAATAAACCGCTGTAAAGCCCAATGCAGGACGCCATGCGCCACCCTCTCAGGTTTTCCCGGGCTCGCTGCTCTGTTGGACAAAATGTCAGAGTGGCGGCTGTACTGGGGTTTGCTAACAATAACGCAATATCGAATAGAAAAATTACAATGAAAGCCTGTGCCCAGGGGAGGCAACCACGCCAATGGCTGATAAAATATATTAGGCATTAGGCAGCGTCTGCCTTCACGTTTTGTTGTTGTTGTTTTTTTTTTTAAGAGAGCGAATATCTATTATTATGAGTTTGTTTTGCCCTTTGCTTGTTCTGTGAGTTATCTTTTTCAGAATTTCTGGAATGTCTCGCCCCTCTCGTCTCATATAAAATACACAAGTCGGAATTGCTAAGAGGTTCTGGCTTGTTTTGCATTTTTGCGATTGTACAACTAGTAATAAACAGCGCCGTGCCGTCACAGCAGTTTTTGTTCAAATGAAAGACTGGAAATCTTCCAGTCATACTTCATACTAGAGATGGCTACTGTGTTTATGTGTCGAAACAATGTGTCGAAACTGCGTCGTACCCGAACGATTCGATGCGCAGATTTTTGCGGTGTCGAAACAGTGTCACGTCCTGTCTGTTTTGCAGAGACACATTGTCTCACGCAGATTCGACACATAGCCTGCTTCGAACAGCAGCTTCAGTTCCCGTCTGCTTCGCTGTTTTGCAAAAGGCACACTGTATCATTGTCTCATGTGTCAAGCGTGCGCTACATATGGCGTTCATAGATAGTATGGAAAATCAAACAAGTCATAATTTTTTTAAAAATAATTCCTCAGGACTGAAAGAGGCTTACTACTATTAGGTGTCTGCTCGGTTTGAGTTGAATCATTGTCGCTGACTGTACCTATTCTAGTTTTATATAATGTGTCATTATTACTGTTATTATTATAATTTTTTTCACTTTTACTGCAGCTGTCAGCATGTTCCCCTTGCATATCATCATAATGAAAACGACTGTGTAAAATTCTTAACAGTGGTCACACGAAATACCATAGATTTGTACTAACGAGAAAAGTAAATCTGCATACTAGGGTGTCACGACTCATGTCTCATTGTTTCAGTTAATTTACTTGTAGTCTGCTGTTTCGAAACAGTTCCATAGTTCTTTTTCATCCAAGCGCTAATTATACGCATGTTACGGTACTCTTGATTCCTGACTTCAGGCGCTCTCGTAAGAAAACGTGTTTTGTTTATACATAAAATAGTGTTTAAAACTTGTGTTCAACCTCATTTAATCTTCATTTATGGCGGGGAGAAGCCCTGTTTGGGATTATTTTGTAAAGATCAAAGACAACAAAGTAAAATGTAACGTGTGTTCTGGTATTTTATTATTCAAGGGTTCGTCAACTTCAAGTATGACTAGGCACTAGAGATGGCTAGTGTGTGTATGACGGTATGTGTCGAACAATGCTTCGAAACAGCGAGCGATTCGACACTTCCTGCTTGTTTCTTTCGTCTGCCTCGCTGTTTTGCAGCGACACACTGTCTGAGCCTATGTAAAATTTGAATCAACCGTTCGGAACATTAGTATGGAATATCAAACATGTCATATTTTTCAGGGATGTATTATGATGACTTGATTTTACAAGTGATATTATTTTTGCTGAGAAGTTATAGACACTGGAAATTGTGTCAGTGTTGCAGTTGTCAATGTTTTAGGCGCTATGTTAAAGTTGAAAGTGTCAGTGTGTTCGTATAAATGTAATATACACTTTATTAGCTCTGCTGATATGTGTACTCGGTGTGGATTTGAATCATTGTCTACCAAATCTAGCTTACTCTAGTTTGATATCATGTGTTATTATTACTGTTATTATTATTGTTGTTTTTTATTATTTTCCCATATACTGCAGCTATCATCATATCTACGTTTTATTACATCATAATGAAGACTTGTGTAAAAATATTGAATTGTGGTCACACGAAACGCCATAGATTTTCACACACGACAGTAAAAACAGAGGAAAGTGTCTCACACAGTTCATGTATACCCGCGCCGGTACTGTCTATAAGAGACTTCTTTCTCCCCGATACGGGCAATTGTGTCGTTGTGTCGACTCACTGTTTCGAAACAGTTTAAATCACTGCGCTAACTGTTTCGAAACAGTTGAGTGTGTCAATTTGCCCACCTCTACTTCATACTATAACGAAGTGGCTAACATTAAAATGACTACTACGGAGTTGTCTTGATGGTGCACTCGGAATCTCTGATAGACTATATCCAGTTCACCTCTTGATGTTATCTTACACTCTATCCAGTGCATCTCTTGATGTTATCTTAGACTCTATCCAGTCCATCTCTTGATGTTATCTTAGACTCTATCCAGTCCATCTCTTGATGTTATCTTAGACTATATCTAGTCCATCTCTTGATGTTATCTTAGACTCTATCCAGTCCATCTCTTGATGTTATCGTAAACCCTGTCCAGTCCATCTCTATCCAGTCCATCTCTTGATGTTATCTTAGACTCTATCCAGTTCACCTCTTGATGTTATCTTAGACTCTATCCAGTTCACCTCTTGATGTTATCGTAAACTCTGTCCAGTCCATCTCTATCCAGGCCATCCCTTATTGTTATCTTACAGCACTATCTTCCTCTTTCACGTCTGCCTTCAACTCTGCCTTCTATTATGGTCTTCAGTAAGAGGTTGTGTCTTTTTATATGGCCAAAATATTTTAGCTGTCTAATTTTGATCTTCATTAATTCTTTTTTCATTTCTAGATTTTCTGGGACCTCTTTATTTGTTTTCTTCTCTTTCCATGAGATGGGCCCCATGCTTCTATCTATCTACGTATCTATATCTAAATTATTTCTTCCATTTGTGTGTTTATTGCACATGTGTTTACACCATACAGTTATAAAGAATACGTGTAACATTTTTAAAAAAACCAAGTCCCTCTTCGCGCACGCCGTGGTAACAGTAATAATAAGAATAATTATAATATTATCATTACTATTTCAGAAAACCAAATGAAAGAAACTAGTCAAAACGCTGTAATAATTAATAAACAAAATCAACTTCAACCTCTCAACCTCTCAACCACACATAGAAACATTCATATCGAAGCCTTTGTGTGCACCACATAGTTTTCAAATATAAGACCATGTGAAGTGCGCAAAAATGATCATAAAAAGCTACTGTTAGACTACTACGTTATATATATATATATATATATATATATATATATATATATATATATATATATATATATATATATATATATATATATATATATATATATATATATATATATATATATTTTTTTTTTTTTTTTTTAAATCTAGAAACAAAATAAAAATAAATAAAACTGACGAAAATTTCAAGTTTCAAATGACCAGGTATCCATAGAACTTGCAAACTTTCTCATTCGTTAAAACCCAGTGCAGAAATTGCCGTATGAGAGTGATGTGTAAGAGACCTCGGCATTCTAGGTCGAGCTTTAAGAGGTTGGGTGACCAGGTCCCTTCGTCGCTGCCTTTGCCTTCCTTAACTCAAGAGCAGAGATAGGTACTCACTTACAGCTGGGTAGGCTGGAGCGTGACGCCACCAGGTTTCGATCCTGGAACCCGGTAGCTGTGCCACAAGAGGAAAGCTCTCTAGCCGCTTAATCAAGCGGACGCCATATCATATTCGTTAAAATTCACGTAAAAAGAAAGAAAGACATCGTCTTTAAACTGTCCTTGACAATTCCGTAGTTACGTTGGTCGATCGAGCTAATGCCCGTTGTCCATGAAGCACTATTTTTGTAATGCCTAGTTGGCAGTGGGGTTAGTCACGATTCACTCTCGTAGCTAGGCGGTAGCGCCGTTCGAAACATCCTAGGTTCGAGTCCCCAGTAAGCCTATCACTTCTGTTATTTTTCTGTTGTCCAGTTGTCTACTTCGTTACTTCTAACGAGTGCCCACAACATACCAGTTTATGCGTATTATTTATTTATTGTTCGCAGACCTCGGGGTTCCCTCTTTATTTTTTTCCAATCTTGAGACTAGTTGCAGGGATTTTCTTGTAGTTTCCCGGATTGCGATGGGGTTGTAATTTTTAATTACCTTTCCCGCTGATATAACGCAGACCTGAGTTCATACCCTAGCCTAATAGAACCTGAAGGTTTTCGAGTGGTAAACACGCATCCACGAGTAAAAACCCACGATAAAAGAATCCCATAAAGCGCCTGCGTATATTGTCATGACCCAGGCCGTATGTTTACACAGTACTTGATAGTGTTTGTTTTGTCTGGAAAATCAGTACAACGATTTAGTTATCCCTTAAATTCTTGAAAGTGACGAATGATTTTGTCTGATTGTGGACAACATCTTGAACTCTTCTTGAGACTGCGGTCTCTGCTGTTCAAAGCTCTGGGGTAAACATTATATATGGCGACTTGTTTACTTTAGTGGATATGTTGAAATATTCCACGCCAGGTCTGAAAAACAGAGACAGCACCAATGTAGTGGAATAAAGGAATAATTGTCAAATTGCCCAAGAAGGGCAACCTAGCAGACTGAGAGGAATTACTCTCCTCTCAGTACCCAGTAAAATACTAGGCAGGATAATTATCCAGAGAGTTTCAAAAGCTCCGCCTATGCCGGTCCCAAGCCCGGATGAAAAAGGAGGAGGGCGGCCTGCATGGAGGCCGTAAGGAGGCAGCCCCTCCACCATGCAAAGGCACAACAGGCCAATCACCTGTTTGCTTTAAACCACGATTACGAGTAACACAAGAGAGAAAACCGGACTGATTATAAAGGCGACGAACTGGAACGGACTACGGACTACGACTTATGGAACATGGAACACAAGAAGTATAAATGGGAAGGAAGAGGAGCTGGTGGAAGAGATGAGGAAAGCAAAACTAGAAATCCTGGCTATAACGGAAACAAAGAAAAAAGGACAAGGAGTCATGGATCTCAATGGCAACACGCTGCTCTACAGTGGTGTACCCATATCCGAAAGAGCTAAAGGGGGTGTGGGTTGCATTGTGGCCCAAAATCAAAAAGATAGTATCAAGGGATGGAACTTTGTCTCGGAGCGCATTATGGTTGTAAAACTAAAAGAAGGAGAAACCATAGTCAACCTGGTCATAGTGTATGGGCCAAATGAGGATGAGAGAGCAGAGGTCAAGGAGGAATTCTTCGAGCTGCTTCAAAGGACAGTGGATGACTGCCTAGATGAAGTTATCATGCTCGGAGATTTTAATGCCAGAGTTGGAAATGACCATGCTAGATGGGGTGGAGTTATCGGAAGATATGGAGAAGATACTCTCAATGACAATGGAAAGCGACTCCTTAGATTCTGCAGTGAGCAGAATCTGATCATTACAAACACAAAGTTCCCCCATAAGCGCATACATGCATACACTAGATGTGAACCAACAAAGAATGAGAAGTCAGTGATCGACTATGCCATTGTTCGGAGAAGCTCATTCAAATATGTCCGAGATGCAAGAGTCTGGAGGGGGCCAGAGATTGGAAGTGATCACTACCTGCTAACAATCAAACGAACAACTGAAAGAGTTGCTCAGCCTAGGAACTGCCCAACATCACGCAAGAAACCAAGTAAACGAGCAGGAGAAATGAGCATTAGGACCTACAAGCTGAGAGAGCCAGAAATTAAGACCAGATATCAGGGGCTTATTGCTGCAGCGGTGAGCAACACAGAAGAACAACCTGATGACTTGGAAACCCTCTGGATTAAATTCAAGGATATCATAAAGACAGCTGCTGCAGAAGCATGTGGTGAAGTCCGACTTGGGAACCAGAGAAAGAGGACACCTTGGTGGACAGAGGAAGTCAAAGAGAAAATAAGAGAGAAGAAAATGGCATGGAAACAATACTTAGGAGCTAAAAACACAACAGGACAAATGGAAAAATATAGAGAATATGTGACACTCAGAACAGAAGCAAAGAACAAAGTGCTAGCAGCAAAACAGAAGTCCTGGGAAGAATTTGGAGAAAAGCTAGAAAAAGATGCACAAGAAAACCAGAAATTGTTCTATAAGACCCTAAAGAACATGAGGAAGGAAAAACAATGCCCTCTCAAATTTATAAAGGACAAGCAAGGCAAATTGCTTACTGCCCCGAAGGAAGTAATGGAAAGATGGAAAGAATATTTCTCAGAACTCCTTGATGGTGAGCAAGGTGAAGCATCAGAAATGATAACCACTAGCACAGAAGAGGAAACCAATGGTGATGAAGATGACATAAAGATGGAAGAACTGAAGGCAGCACTGGAGAAAATCAAGATGGGCAAAGCAGCAGGGCATGATGGTATAACACCAGAAATGGTTAAGTACATGGGAGCATCAGGCGACCTATTACTCTTAAGGGTCCTACAGGCAGCATGGTGCAACAAGACCATACCAAAGGATTGGGAGATTGCCATCATAACACCAATTTTCAAAAAGGGTGACAATCGACAGTGTGGAAACCATAGAGGCATATCCCTTCTCAGTGTCCCTGGTAAAATCTACTCTAGAATCCTAGAGCAGAGACTCCGACGCCTAGCTGAGCCACAATTGGATGAGGTCCAGTGCGGATTCCGAGCAAACCGAAGTACTCAAGACCTAATCTTCACACTCAGACAGCTGAGTGAAAAGGCCCTTGAGTATAAGAGTGAGATCCATCTTTGTTTCATAGATCTGGAAAAGGCGTTTGACAGGGTCCCCTGGAGCAAACTTTGGGACTGTTTGGCAAGGAAGAATATTCCAGCACCTCTGATTCATGCTATACAGAGCTTCTACAAGTCTTGCAGAAATTATGTGAGGACAGCAAACCATAAGTCAGAAGAGTTCAGGACCACCACTGGTGTAAGACAAGGTGATATCCTATCACCTTACCTCTTCATACTCCTTATGGACGATGTCATCAAGGCATGTAAGGAGAGAACAAGAAAGTATTCAGTGGGGTACTGGAAGATGAGACAGGTCTATATTTCAGAGCTGGCATTTGCTGATGATGTTGCCCTGATTGCTAAATCAGAGGCACATCTCCAATCCAACCTGCAAGTCTGGAAGGAAGAGCTGGAGAAGAGAGGGATGGTCATAAGCAGCTCTAAAACGAAATCCATGGTGATATCACGAGAAGAAAGAAGACATCAGATTAAGCTGGGAGAACAGGTCCTGGAGCAGGTCGACCACTTTAAATACCTCGGAGCTATTATAGACCGAAAGGGAGGCATCAAAGAAGAGTTGGCCACTCGAAAAGCAGCAGCTGGGAGACTTTTTCAGGCCATAAATCGAGGATTCCTCAGCAAGAGAGAGGTTGGTAAGAAAACGAAGATGGCTGTATACCGCTCCACCTATGTCCCAGTCTTGACATATGGATGCGAGTCATGGGCAATGACTACAACCCATAAAAGCCAGATCCAAACCTCAGAAATGAGGTATCTGAGGAAGGTGGTTGAAGTAACAAGAAGAGACATGGTACGCAACCAGACGATACGTCAAGGCCTAAAATGCCACCCCCTACAGACCCAAGTAGAACAGTCCCAACTAAGATGGTTTGGCCATGTCTGCAGAATGGGAGAAGATCGGCTACCACGACAAGCATGGGAAACAAAGAGCCAAGGATCCAGACCCCGAGGACGACCCAGAGTCCGCTGGGAGGACAACATTAGACAATCTTTGAAGGACCAAGGACTAGAATGGAACCAGGCCAGGAGGAAGACAGCCGATAGAATAGTCTGGCGCTCTCTCTTCCAAACCTCTACACCTCACGGTAGAAGGGGAACGACTAAGTAAGTAAGTAAGTTTCAAAAGCAGTAGACCACATACTGAAGAAAGAACAAGCATGATTCAGAAAGAACAGAAGATGTGCAGATCAAATATTCACTCTCAGGAACATTACAGAGCAGTGCTCAGAATGGGAGAGACAGCTATACATTAACTTTGTTGGTTTTGAAAAGGCTTTTGGCAGCGTACACAGGGACAGCCTATGGAAAATACTGAGGGCTTATGGAATTTCCAGCTGCATTGTTTCCATCATAAAAAGCTTCAATGCTAACTTTACATGTATTATTGGATAGAACAACCTAACTTTTGAGGTGAAGACAGGGGTGACAGGGATGCCCCTTATCAACCACTTTATTTTTGACAGTCATAGACACATTTCATACACAAGACGGCGGAACAAGCAAAGACATCAACAACAGAATGAATAAAGCGAGAACAGCCGTTGGTAGTCTCAACAACACATGGAAGTGTTCTCAGTACAGCACAAACAGCAAATTAAGATTGTATGAGAGCTGTATACTTTCTGGGCTTCTCTATGGTGAGTAACATAGAAGGAAATGTCGAAATTGCTCTCTTTCCACACAGTCTGCCTAAGGAAAATTATCCGAATCTTTTGGCCGAATACCATCACCAACCATGAACTGCTTACTCGGAGTAATCAAGAGAACATGCACACCATCATTGCTGGCAGACGCTGGAGTTGGGTTGGCCACGTCCTCAGAAGAGACCCTGATGCCATCATAAGAACAGCTATGCTATAGACCCATGAAGGAAAGCGAAAGAGAAGGCGGCCAAAAACAACTTGGCGGAGAACTGTGAAGGCCGGGATGCGGCTAAGGATCAAAGAAGAAGAAGAGAGTCTTCTTCTTCCTCGTTCGTCCTGAAAAGGACGTTGGTTGCGTTGTGTCCGTTTACAGTGAAGCTACGATATTTGCGCCTTTCGGCCGACACATCCAACTTGAGCACGGCATTTTTAGGACCGGTTTTGCCTTCCTTCTTCGATCCCTACTCACTCAGCCAGACTGCAGTGATGCAGCCTGTTTCCAGGACCACCACTTGGAGGTGGAGTAGGGTCTTGGTCAGCTCTGGTTCGCTGACCTTGACGCAAGCAGTCTGGCTATGGGTCGCTAACTGCATTTCTCATTGTTGACGCGTCTTAGATCCCAGAAGAGAGTCTGAGTATGAGCCAAGTAGCATTCTTATTGGGCCTAGAACATGGCAGTCGTTAGGTCATGGCTGCAGACAACCTGTGGTTCAAGGTGGCAAAATTGTTGTCAGGTGATGTACATTGAGGCACAGTTAACTTGTCAAGATAGATGCTGTTTGGCGTATGTCGTAAAAATGCATTATGTTAAAATTATGGTGCTGTGAAAATTTTACACATCCGTGACTTAAAAGTCTCACGGAAATAAAATAAACAAACAAAACAAATAAAGAGGTCATAGAAAACCTAGGAAATAAAAGATAATCAGTGAAGGAGATCAAAATTAGACAGCTACAATATTTTGGCTGGCCATATAAGAGACATAATACCTTACTGAAGATCTTAATAGAGGGAGGAGTTGAAGGCAAACTTGCAAAAGGAAGACGGCGCTACAGGTGGGAAAATAACATCAAGAGTCTGTTCATCTTCTCTCTACGAATTACAAGACACAACTATTTCAGCCTTTTTTTTTGGCTTATATTTGCTAACAGAAAATTTGTGATTGAGTCTAGAAATGTCTTTCACGGGTCTTACATTCCGTAGTTGGGTATAGTGTCGTGAAAAATGGCCACGGTTAATTATGCACCTTATTTTTGGGGTGCTAAATTGACTGTTTGTCTTTTCACGATTCACTCTCGCAATGTAGGCGATGGCGCCATGTGAATAGTCTCTGGTTCGATTCCCCGGTAAGCCTATCACTTATATTTCTTTTACGTTGGATGGTGTCTTCCTTCTTTATGTCTTGCGAGTACCTTCTATTTACCAGTTGTTAAATGTAACATTTCAAGCTTGTATACTTCAATAATAATACACTCTAAACAGGCTACACCATTCTCTACCCATACACATGAATACACGTCATGTATATCATGACATCCCCCCCCCCACCCATTACCAGTATTTATTTATTTATATGTAGATTTTAAAACGATGAGGAAGACACGGGAAGCCCTTGAGCGGATGGCACGTGACCAGAAGACTTAACATGATATTTTTGAACTCTTGTGCTCCATGAGGAGACGTAGGGTAATAAATAATGAATGACTCTGAGAACATGAGTCATTTCATTTTTGCTCCTTAATGACCACGGAGTCGCCCCTTCAACTAGTTCCCCCCCCCCCCCCCCCTCATCCCCTGTAGGAACCCTGTATCATACATTTACATGCTCCTGCAGTAGTAGTTTCTGTGGCCTTTTTTTTTATTAATGAGCTAACCAACAATCATGCACAGCCTCATATCAGGTGCCTTGTACGACATGCTTGTGAAAGCAGTAGACCTATTCATTCGTGTTTGTCTCATCAGAGATCCCAGAAAACAACACGGGCCGTCATCGTAAGGACGGCGCACAGAACAAATAAAAATGTTCTTTTAAAATTTAAAAAATTGCAGATGAAAGAAGTATACTTCTTCAACCCAGAGGTCAAGGCACTTCATCTTTTTTATTTCGGGCAAAGATATGGGAAAACAAAACCGATAGTATAGAAATTACTCACCATATCGTTAGCACCTTGTCATAGGAGAATATTACGCCTGGAATAATGGGGCAAGGGTTGGAACGTCGGCCTGTTGAGAAAGAGCAGAGCAGGAGGTAATAGAAAAGGAGATATGCAGACCGCGGTGGGGAAAGATTTGATAAACCAGCGCTCTGAAATAAATTCCAGCCCAGGTTATCGTCCTAAACTTGAAACTAACACTTGGTAACTTTTGCAAAATGTTACTTAATATAAGGATTCTCAGCTCGGTGGCGAAGGCTGAGGTGTTGAAAATAGAAAGTTAGCAATAGATCAGCGGTTCTCAGAGTGTGGTCTGGGGGTCCCCGAGACCCTTTCATGGGGTCGCCGAGTTCAGAACACATTCATGCCTAACACCCTATTTTCTGTGCTGAAACATTCCTCTTTGGCTGCTAACTCATATTCTAGCTGCTCTTTGTTTTTATTACATGTTTATTATTATTATGTTCATGTCTTTCCCATCGATGTTTGTGCTTTCGAACTTTTGATAATTGCCCCATGTTTTACCTAGTCACGTGCCTTATACGTGTAGTTTATACAGCAAAGTTGTAGATCTGCTTTTATTTCTGTAACTTTCAATTCATGTTCGTCTAATAAATATGGCGTTGGTTTTGCCTTAACTGTACACAAATCCACACAGTTCAGCATGGGTTTATGGTTTTATTCTATTTCTCACTTGTCTCGTGATAATGTTTAACAACATTTTGGTCAGATTTATAAATATACGTGCACACATATGCGCACGTATTTATTATAGTGCACGGTGCCTTGCACCCCATGTTCGTTACTAGTTACCAATTTTTTTGCGGATTTTGCCTTCTTGTGACGAGGCACAAACCTTTCAACCTAGACTTAAGTTACTTTGTTATATCTGAGCGCAATTTGCCATTAAAAAATAAGTGAACTCTGTTAACTGAAGCGATGTGTTGATAAACTCTAAGCCTTGAACAGGACTACTAGCATCTATCAGCTAGCATGAAATAGCCCTGAAAAAGACTGCTAACCCGATCAGCGCTGATAGATACTAAGTCCTGAAAAGGACTAACATTATCCATCTGCTAGCCTGAAGCCTTGAAAAGGACTTGCCCTAAAAAGGACTCGCCAGCTACGCCAACGCTGCCCGTACTTCCTCAGTGTTCAGCGAACACCGATTGTTGTGAACTCTTAAGCAGTCGAAACAGATTGCTAGCCTTTCCAGCGTTGATAGATACCAAGTCCTGAAAAGGACTACTATCATTCATCTGCTAGCATAAAGCACTAAAAAGGACTTGTCTTGAAAAGGACTCGCCAGCTACGCCAACGCTGAAAATGCGACAAGAAACCTCCTGACCATGTTCCATACTGCTTACCATTTTCCTTACTCCTTACCATGTTCCATACTCCTTACCATGTTCCATACTCCTTACCATGTTTCATACTCCTTACGTTCCATACTCCTTACCATGGTCCATACTCCTTACCTTTTAAAACGGAAACCGAGAAACCTGCAATATCTTCCCTTGAGGTCGACTGAAGTGCTTTTTATCTCCCTTTATTGGAGCTCTTGCTCTGGCTTGAGTGGCCTTGGTGATAAAATCCCAAAGATAGATTACTGCTCTCGAGGTGCGCTAAATGATTGACAGCTAAGACACGTGGGGATTTGCCTTGAGGGGGAACGCCACTAGTTAATAGTCTGGTTCCTACGGACATGTACAAGTCCCACTTACAGCTTTACTTTCCCCAAGTTGTTGATGGCTTTATTGCGGTACAGCAAAGATGTCACGCCATGCATTTTGAGCATGCGTGGTTAAAACAGACCGCACGGTTCTTGCGTAGAATTACTGTACAGCATGATTGTCACTGGCGTACCTAAAATATAAGGGGCCCACGAGCACAAGCTATGTGGGGCCTTCCTTATTTAATGGGGCCAACACGTATAATCAGTATACGGCAAATCTGCATTAAGAATGTAACTTCATCACCTTTCCGGCCCCCCAGGACATAGGCCTCCAACAAACTTATGCCAAGTATTCCGGTCACGTGCCATCAGCTTAAGGTCTCTCCATGTCTTCATCATCTCCTTCATTTCTGTCTCCAGTTCTCTTCTCCATGTGAGTCTCCCTCTACCTTTCTTACCCTGGGGATACCAGAACAAGGACTGCCTGGTAATGCTATCAACAGGTTTGCTCAGTGTGTGCTATCCATTTCCAGCGTCTCGTTTTCATCTCTTGTTTCACTGGTACTTGTCTGGTTCTTGTCATCTCTTGTTTCACTGGTACTTGTCTGGTTCTTGTCATCTCTTGTTTCACTGGTACTTGTCTGGTTCTTGTCATCTCTTGTTTCACTTGTACTTGTCTGGTTCTTGTCATCTCTTGTTTCACTTGTACTTGTCTGGTTCTTGTCATCTCTTGTTTCACTTGTACTTGTCTGGTTCTTGTCATCTCTTGTTTCACTTGTACTTATCTGGTTCTTGTCATCTCTTGTTTCACTTGTACTTATCTGGTTCTTGTCATCTCTTGTTTCACTTGTACTTGTCTGGTTCTTGTCATCTCTTGTTTCACTTGTACTTGTCTGGTTCTTGTCATCTCTTGTTCCACTGGTACTTGTCTGGTACTTGTCTGGTTCTTGTCATCTCTTGTTTCACTTGTACTTGTCTGGTTCTTGTCATCTCTTGTTTCACTTGTACTTGTCTGGTTCTTGTCATCTCTTGTTTCACTTGTACTTGTCTGGTTCTTGTCATCTCTTGTTTCACTTGTACTTGTCTGGTTCTTGTCATCTCTTGTTTCACTTGTACTTATCTGGTTCTTGTCATCTCTTGTTTCACTTGTACTTGTCTGGTTCTTGTCATCTCTTGTTTCACTTGTACTTGTCTGGTTCTTGTCATCTCTTGTTCCACTGGTACTTGTCTGGTACTTGTCTGGTTCTTGTCATCTCTTGTTTCACTGGTACTTGTCTGGTTCTTGTCATCTCTTGTTCCACTGGTACTTGTCTGGTTCTTGTCATCTCTTGTTTCACTGGTACTTGTCTGGTTCTTGTCATCTCTTGTTCCACTGGTACTTGTCTGGTTCTTGTCATCTCTTGTTTCACTGGTACTTGTCTGGTTCTTGTCATCTCTCTTTTCACTGGTACTTGTCTGGTTCTTGTCATCTCTTGTTTCACTGGTACTTGTCTGGTTCTTGTCATCTCTTGTTTCACTTGTACTTGTCTGGTTCTTGTCATCTCTTGTTTCACTTGTACTTGTCTGGTTCTTGTCATCTCTTGTTTCACTTGTACTTGTCTGGTTCTTGTCATCTCTTGTTTCACTTGTACTTGTCTGATTCTTGTCATCTCTTGTTTCACTTGTACTTGTCTGGTTCTTGTCATCTCTTGTTTCACTTGTACTTGTCTGGTTCTTGTCATCTCTTGTTTCACTTGTACTTGTCTGGTTCTTGTCATCTCTTGTTTCACTTGTACTTGTCTGGTTCTTGTCATCTCTTGTTTCACTGGTACTTGTCTGGTTCTTGTCATCTCTTGTTTCACTGGTACTTGTCTGGTTCTTGTCATCTCTTGTTTCACTGGTACTTGTCTGGTTCTTGTCATCTCTTGTTTCACTTGTACTTGTCTGGTTCTTGTCATCTCTTGTTTCACTTGTACTTGTCTGGTTCTTGTCATCTCTTGTTTCACTTGTACTTATCTGGTTCTTGTCATCTCTTGTTTCACTTGTACTTGTCTCGTTCTTGTCATCTCTTGTTTCACTTGTACTTGTCTCGTTCTTGTCATCTCTTGTTTCACTTGTACTTCTCTTGTTCTTGTCATCTCTTGTTTCACTTGTACTTGTCTGGTTCTTGTCATCTCTTGTTCCACTGGTACTTATCTGGTACTTGTCTGGTTCTTGTCATCTCTTGTTCCACTGGTACTTGTCTGGTTCTTGTCATCTCTTGTTTCACTGGTACTTATCTGGTTCTTGTCATCTCTTGTTTCACTGGTACTTGTCTGGTTCTTGTCATCTTTTGTTTCACTGGTACTTGTCTGGTTCTTGTCATCTCTTGTTTCACTTGTACTTGTCTGGTTTTTGTCATCTCTTGTTTCACTTGTACTTGTCTGGTTCTTGTCATCTCTTGTTTCACTTGTACTTGTCTGGTTCTTGTCATCTCTTGTTTCACTTGTACTTGTCTGATTCTTGTCATCTCTTGTTTCACTTGTACTTGTCTGGTTCTTTTCATCTCTTGTTTCACTTGTACTTGTCTGGTTCTTGTCATCTCTTGTTTCACTTTTACTTGTCTGGTTCTTGTCATCTCTTGTTTCACTTTTACTTGTCTGGTTCTTGTCATCTCTTGTTTCACTTGTACTTGTCTGGTTCTTGTCATCTCTTGTTTCACTTGTACTTGTCTGGTTCTTGTCATCTCTTGTTTCACTTGTACTTGTCTGGTTCTTGTCATCTCTTGTTTCACTGGTACTTGTCTAGTTCTTGTCATTAGTTCTACATTTGTGATCTTGTCATACCACTTCAATCCTTCTATTCTATGCAAGCAGCCATTTATGAAAGTCTGTAACGTTTTTGGTTGCTGTTTTTGTTGTTCTCCATAATAACGTTACTACTTACTTCATAATCATCATTATCATAATTCCCCATCAGCTCCCCAAGGACTATAGGGCCTCGGCAGCGTTGTGTCAGGTCCTTCTGTCCTATACCATCCATCCTATACCATCCACTGAAGACCTTCTCATGTCCTCTTTTTCCATCTCATTTCTACTTGGAAAATGCAAGGGCATTTAAGCACAAGAACAAAGGAAGTTAAATGGATAGATATAAACGCGATAGTTCCTTCCGACCAGTTCTTTTACGGGGCCTATTCGGTGCTGGGGGTCCCAAAACGTGCCCCGTCCACTCGGGCAATGGTTACGCCACTGAATATTGTGATCCATGTTCAGGCATTAATGGGTAAGACAAGCTGGATAGATCGTCTTCCGGAGCGATGCACTTGAAACCTGCTAAAGCGATTTGTCAAATTCGCCCACGAGGACTAATTGCATCCGTTTGCCGTGTGGTGAATGGGTTAATTTGGATGAGGTTAATCTCATTAACTTCGTCTCTAGGAGGGTTCAGGAGTACAATACGCTCGTGACACATGTTTTGTTAACCTGTATTGCACGTTCTGAAATATTATAAGTGATCACGGTATGCAGATGGAAATGATGTGTACTTTGTGACTTGGTGAGGATTATGTAGTGATAATTTTGGTTGTTTTTTTTGTTTTTGTTTTTAAATTTTAGCAGTTTGTTTTGTTTTGCTTTTGTATTATGTTTTCATGATCATTTTATGACTGAGGAAGGCGGAAGATGCATGTTACAAGTGATGAGTAGAATAGCCTAAGCAAAAGCAACGTCCCATTAATGAAAAGTATTTAGCGCAACAACTTTTTGTCTCTGGTAATACGACAGAGTTCTCCTGTGTTTTATAGAGCTTATTTTAGCATACGCAGGTGAGTCATGGATAATTAAGAAGCGAGCAGGAAAAGCCCTGGAGGCCACAGAAGTATAGTGTTAAAAACGAATGTTAAGAGTATAATGGACAGCCTATGATGAGCAGTGATTGTGTTCTGAACAAAACCAGAGTATCATGGACAGCCTACGATGGGTAGTGATTGTGTCCTGAACAAAACCAGAGTATCATGGTGTGGCAGAGGATATTATGAAAATAGATTTCATACATCTACATTTTTCTTCCACCTGTCTTTCACCGGCTTCCTTATGAGCCATGCACGGGTTGTTAACGTAAAACCCTCCTACACACAGATATCTGTCTCTTTCTTAATTTAGCACGCCTATTTTAATTTCTTTTCTCTATTTGTTTTAGGAATGTTTACCAACAGACCTATTTGCTAACGCAGAACCCCTGGTTGTTCGATGTTTGTTGCATTCTTATTTTTGCCACGCCTTATTTTTGCTTTCTCTACTATCTTACAGGTAGACGGAACACGTAGAGAGGGGACGCGGCGGTAGATTTGTAGAAAACAAGGGCGACTATTTCAAAAAGTCGTCCCTGTTTATTAGTGCACGTTCTCAGAGGGAGATAAGCTAATAAAGTTAAGTCGCAGCTTTCGGTAGACATTGGTCAGGGGTACTTAATCTGAAAACCAAGGGCAGATAATTTAAAATTTACTCCCCCTTATCCATTCGTTCGTGAAACGTAATTAAGCTATGGACCGACGAGATCAAGAGACGATTTGATCGTGGGACCACGTCTGCTCGGCGGCGATGGTGTCAATATTTCCTTTCATTCAGAATCTGAAACACAGAAATCCCCAAAGGTGTTAGGTGTAACACTGGTCAGCGACTTTTCTACCATTTTAATATATAAAGTCCAGCTTTCAAACTCAATTTATTCAGTACCCACAGATTTTTCAGACATCTAGCTGCGATTTCTAAATCCACTTTACTATTTGGAGTTACTAA
The DNA here is from genome assembly GCA_024509875.1 of Oreohelix idahoensis. NCBI lineage: Eukaryota > Metazoa > Mollusca > Gastropoda > Stylommatophora > Oreohelicidae > Oreohelix > Oreohelix idahoensis. Next base: position 104,670 of record JAMPIV010020793.1, on the reverse strand, counting down.
GTTTTCATTGGAGTTGTTTAATTTCTGTGTTTGTGTACTGGGTCAAACCCAAAACCTACCAGCGGCTTCCATATAAATCTGAGAATAACCATACAAAAGAACATTTTTACTTAGTATCTGGGTCTTCAAGGTGAACCTGTCAAGCTCCGTGTTTACACCCAGAAAGAGACAGAATATCAACCCAAAGAACATTAAGAGTGACTTTGTAACTGGGCCTATAGATCCAGATTTCCTTTTTCCCAATTTCATTTACATTCAGCCCGTTGTGTCGACATCACCAACATTAAAATTTCCCGACGTTTGTCCATTTGTGGTGCGACAAGAAATTTTTGTACTGAGAGAAGTTACCGACCTGACATTCCTATGTAATGGAAAGCTCAATCTACTGACACTGTGAGCACTGTTAAATTTCTTACCTGGACTAATTAATGTGACATAAACAGAAGTCCTAAATAAAAGTAACAAAGTGAACGTTCCCCGGAGAAGTGGATTTAATCTGTCTTTGAGGAGCTGGGGTTTTCTTTGCCAAAATAACACTGGATTTGCTGTGTGCGCGTGTCCTAAAGATTGTTCCAGAAGTTGCAAATCTAGTATTAGGTAAGAACGAATGAACGTGGCCACGGTTGTATGGAAAGAAAGAAAGCAGGAATGAGTAACTCTTTTATTGTATAATCCATGTACTCACTTTGTATATTTCTTACTGTGTTTTGCTAATACTGTTCAATTTCAGAATAGAATAACGTAAATACTCTGTTCTTTACAGTATAGTCAAATTCTATATCATAGTGCTAACTTTTGACCTTTTTGGGGGGGTTAATTAACTTCTCTTTTGTGGGATCTTGTCTCAACGGGGGAAAGGGGGGGGGGGGGGAAGAGAGAATAGTACTTATGGGTCTATTTCTTTATTAATTCTGTACCCCTATGATTTTTCTTATATTCGATATATGATAATATCTATATGTTGTGAAGTTTCTTTATGGTAAATAAAATTTACATAAACTGTAATTTCTGTGTTGGTCAGCTCGTCCCAACATCCACATTCCATTAGTATAGTTTTCACGTTTGTGCGTCTAACTCGTCACTTATCTGTGTGTGTGTATGTGAGTGGTGTGTATATATATATATGTATATATATATATATATATATATATATATATAGATATATATATATATATATATATATATATATATATATATATATTAATATACATAGAAAGGGAACTGTCGGAACAACAATATTTTTTAGTCGTAACCGATAGGCTGGGCTAGAGAAGTTTTCTCAAATCCAGGGACAGACTTTACCTTTTCACCAACTCACTAGTGAAATCTATCTGTTTACCTTATCTCGCACTGAGTCATCACCTTTGTCAGTTCTATCAAGAAGGGACCTAACATTGTTCTTAATCACCTATCGAAATCTACGACACATGGACAGCCTACGATGGGTAGTGATTGTGTCCTGAACAAAACCCGAGTATCATGGACAACCTACCATGGGTAGTGATTGTGTCCTGAACAAAACCAAAGTATCATGGACAGCCTACGATGGGTAGTGATTGTGTCTTGAACTAAACCAGAGCGCAAAAATAGCTTGTTACTCACTTTAGAAGGACGCAGTCCACTTCCTTTGTGCATATTATGAGAAGAAGAAAGCATGACTATAATGTGACAGCAGGACAAAGTTAAGGAATTAGCGAGGATTGACTGTACTGTGACACTAGGACAAAGTGAAGGAAATAGCGAGGATTGACTGTACTGTGACACCAGGACAAAGTGAAGGAAATAGCCAGGATTGACTGTATTGTGACACCAGGACAAAGTGAAGGAAATAGCGAGGATTGGCTGTATTATGGCAGCAGGACAAAGTGAAGGAAATAATGAGGATTGACCCTATTGTGACAGCAGGACAAAGTGACGGAAATAACGATGATTTACTGTTTTGTGACAGCAGGACAAAGTGAAGGAAGTAGCGATGATTGACTATATTGTGACAGCAGAACAGAGTGAAGGAAATAGCGATGATTGACTGCATTGTGATATTAGGACAAAGTGAAAGATGTCGCGAGGACGACAAAGAGAGAAGATACCGAAATGCTTGACATCATGGCATGGTAAGAAACAAAATAAATAAACAGAATGGATACAGGAAGTTGTAGCGAAACATGATCACTTACGCCACCAGGTATGGAACTTAAAAAAAATAAAATAAAAAAAGTAGAAATCGTAGTTGTAAGAAATATCCAAGGAACTACAATATTTCCAGAAACATTCTTGTCACCGCTGTCTGTTGAACGTATTTCAACCATTTCTGTCATAATCCTTTGTTATGTAAGTTGTGCTGTGCCACTTAAGTGTTCCCCGGCGTCCTCTAATTGTTCGTTTGTCCGACCACCATTCCATTCATACACCCATCCATCTATCCACCCATCCGTCCATCAATCCACCCGTTCATTGTAACTTATTTTGGTAGGCCTATCTCTGTAATTATTGTTATGTTTAGTGTTGCCTTTTTGTTTCTATTATAGTTTTTTTTTTTTTTTTTTTGGTTTTCCCAGTATTAATATCTTATACATACGCACGCCATTTGTTGTTGACTCGTTCTACTGGATTTTACAATTCGTGTTCGCTTTCAGCTGTCAGTAAATAGGATTCAATACCATAATACCCGCCGTAAGTACGTCGGTCGGTCAGTCACATTTTGCACACCATCATTTGCGCACTTTTTCTATTTTCGAGAGAGTACATTAACTTTCAACCACAGCTAAGGGGGTGCAACTGTGGTTGAAAGTTAGACAATAGAAAATAGAAAAGTGCACAAATGACGGTGTACATGAACAGTTTGATTATGGAAAGTCAAGATTTTAAAAGTAGCACGAACAATTACGAGACATGTTGTTATAAAAGAAATGTTAGTTATTTAGTCAATTTACGGTCCAATAGACTATTATCACTGCTCCACATGTCAGACGCTGGAGCTGGGTTGGCCATGTCCTCAGAAGAGACCCCGATGCCATCACAAGAACAGCTATGCTTTGGACCCCTGAAGGAAAACGAAAGAGAGGCCGACCAAAAACAACTTGGCGGAGGACTGTGGAGGCTGAGATGCAAGGAATGAACCAGAGTTAGGGCACTGTACGAAGGATGGCCGCCGACCGAGCAAAGTGGAATCAATTTGTTGTTGCCCTACAAGACGCCACCAGGCGTAATGGCCACTGACTGCTTTTACGGTCGGCGGCTAAGGATCAAAGAAGAAAGAGAAGGCATGTCATTTAGGAAGGTTACTCCATGACTTCATATTTAATACATATATATTATTTTCACTACAAATATCTAATGACGGTCGCCTGCAATGAAATGACCACAGTGGTAATACTACCGTCTGTAATACATGTAACCGAAACAACACACTATAATTAAAAACCTGTCAATATTGACAAGTTATTGCTAGTAGTTCATATTTGTCCACTGATGTGTAGTTCTGACTTTCGTACGGCATGTTTGAAGATTTTTAGTGTTTCCTTTTCGTCGTCATCTCTCCCCCCATCCATTCATCCATCTATCAATCCATCCATCCATATACTCATCCATCCATCTACTCACCCACATATCTATTCATCCATCCATCCATTCATCTACTCATCCATCCTTCCACACACCTACCTACCCACATATCTAGTCATTCATCCATACATTGATCTACTCATCCATCCATCCACCTACTCACCTACATACCTATTCATCCATCCATCTATTCATCCATCCATCCACCCACGTACCTACCCACATATCTAGTCATCTATCCATCCATCCATCCACCTACTCACCCACATATCTATTTATCCATTAATCTAATCCATCCATTCACCCACCTACCTACCCACATATCTAATCATCTATCCATACCTTCATCTTCCCATCCATCCATCCACCTACCCACCCACATATCTATTCATCAGTCCATCCATTCATCTACCCATCCGTTCGTCCACCCATCCACACAGCCATTCTCATCATTCTGTCTGTCTGTTTCTTTAAATGTCTACTTGTGTCTGTTTTTCTACTTGTCTATTAACCTTCCTGTGTGTCTGTTTTTCTGTTTAAAGAACGCCTACTTTGTCTGTTTCGTTGTGTCTTTGTCTTCTTAATGTCAGCCCTTCAGTTCATCCATCTCGCAATCTTGTTTACCTGCTTCTCTGTCTTGCAGTGGATCCTTTATTTTAGTTCGTTGTGGTGAATTGGTTGTTCTTATTGGTTTCAATATTATATTAATGGTATCTGGTGTGAGGTCAGCTATGCAAGTCCCTGAGGTTTATTAAATATAAATAAGTTTACAGGGTACTTGTCTGCTTCCACCACGACCTCACCCGATTATATCTTCCCCTACTGAAGTGTATTGGTGTGTGTATGTTGTCTAGCAAGTGTCTAGGGTATATGCAATGTGATGAAAAGTATGAACAAGACAACAACTACACCTATTACTAATAAACAATGATTAAACAAGTCACTGAGTAAAGTTTGGAAGGTAACTTATTTTTTTATAATTTATTTTCCTGTATCTAGTTATGCTTCTGACACAGGAATAATCAACTCAACATGATAATGGAATTATTTACAACTAATTATTTTACAACTGTCATTGAGTCGGTGTTAGCCCACAATTATTTATATGTCTCAAACTGGGAAAATGTCAAGTATCTCTTGCTCCTAGAAAAGGGTACAAGTTTATTGAACGTTTTTGTTCCTCACTGTCTGATACTCTAGTGAAAACTGAGAGAGTGGAGTGTTTGTGATATCAATTTCCCAGACAAGTCTTATCTGAGGTCTCTGGAACCAGGCTGGTTGAAGTATGTATAAAACGCCAGCCTCCACTGCCAAGACACGCTTCTGCTTCTATAGGTGAATCACTGTGTAGGCACTCAGTAGTTAGGCCTCACTGCATACTTTAAGGACAGGTGTTAGGTCACCTGGGCTCACTTTCACTCGTAGATGAAACTCGCATCAAAGAAACTTTATACACTAGGTTGTTGAATAGGGCGATACAGATAGCTGCTATGCAGAATTAGCAACCAAGACAGTACTCTTGCCTTGTCTCTAACAACAACGTCTTTAGTGTAAGAAATTTTTCATCTAGTGGCCCCCTATACCCAATACTAATTGGTTTTATACAACCGTTTAGTCTAGTACACTACAGCCAATCAGAGACTGTTTAATGAATAGCGTTCCTTTTCAAATAAAACTGACCTCAAATATTCAAATTAAGGACTCCTTCCCCTCTCCTATTTAATTCAGTACGGCATTTTCAAAACAAATAGGACGTTAACCTTAATTTTTTTCCTTTTATTTTAAACTACCTTATCGGACGTTAACCTTACGGCGCCACGTCACATTGCGTGTGTGTATATATATCGTCTGCTAAAACCAGCGTGTGAATATATGTCCAGAACGCGGGTCGAGAAAACGGGGTCTTTCAAACGCTGCAAAGTGTATAATGTTAAACCGCGGCAAATCGTTTAGGCCCTTACTTCGGTATGCAAATTGAACGTGCTGTGGAATTAAGCGTTAGTCCTCACAGATTTCACTACACACCTCCTTTCCTAAAACATGCATTCACTGCAAGTTATTATCTGTGAGACAATTAGCGTAAACAAAGTACTATTCCCTAGATTTTTCCTGATTTGCCTCACAAGGATGTCTACTCAGGAAATCCGCTCCCACGTTTTCCGAACCGGGTATATATTCGATGGAAAATGTATAAGGTTGGATCAATAAAGACCACCTTAATAAACGTGCATTTTCATGCTTGGCCTGAGATAAGAACACTAAAGGCTGGTGATCTGTTTGCACCACAAATGACCTACCATAAAGATAAATTTGGAACTTTTTTATGGCCCAGATCAATGCTAAACACTCTTTTTCACTTGTTGAGTAATTTTTTTCTGCTTTGTTTAACTTGCGGCTAGCGTAAGCAACTGGGTTCAGTTCTCCATCCTGTGAGGTGGACCTCTGTAACAAAGTGGCCCCTAATCCTATGTTACTCGCATCCGTTCTCACCACAAATTCCTGACTTAGATCAGGCAATTTCAATATCGGCTTGCTAGTGAGTTTATCTTTTAACTCTTGGTATGCCAATTCACACTGCGCTGACCAAATGATTTTTTCAGGTTGACCTTTTCTAGTTAAGTCTGTCAGCGGTGCACAAATAGAGTTAAAGTTCTTTATGTATTTTTGATAAAATCCACATAAAGATACAAAAGACCTCACATCTTTTTTTGTTTGTGGCCTCGGTGCTTTTTGTAATTTCTCCAGGTTCTTGGGGTCAGGGGTCATGTTTCCCTGATACACTGTGTGTCCCAAGAATTCGAGTTCCTTACACCCCACACTACATTTGGTTGGTCTAGCCGTCAAATTTGCTTCTCTGAGCCTATCAAATAGCATATTCAGAGAGTTTATGTGTTCTTCGAATGTCTCAGTAGCAATAAGAATGTCGTCCATGAAATTGGTTATACATGGGTTATTCAGGGGATCCAATAACTTGCGCATCATTCTGGAAAACACACTCGGGGCGTTTTTCAAGCCAAATGGTAACATGTTGAATTCATAATGGCCTTCCGAGGTGCTAAATGCCAGATAAGGTCGAACCTCAGGCTTCACTGGAATTTGGTAATAGCCTTTGCTCAGATCCACCTTAGAAAAATATTTTGCCTTATTCAGCCTGGCAAACAGCTGATTGGTATCCGGCAATGGATCCACCTGATTTTCTGTGATAGCATTCAGTTTTCTGTAATCTATACACAGACGGTGTTCTCCAGAAGGTTTCCTTAGTAAAACCACACTGGAACTGTAAGGAGATTCACTGTGAGAAATGATTCCATCCTTCAACAGATACTCAATTTCCTCCGTCAAATCTTTCTCCTTAGCGAAAGGAATGGAATAGGCCTCATACAGATGGGTGTTGGGTCTATTACTTTCATGTCATACTCTAATAGATTGGTATGCCCCGGCTTATCTGTTAGCACGTCTGTATGTTCAACCAGAACCTTTTGAACCTGCTCCCTCTGGGCTTTAGTCAGGTGCTTACTGATCTTCACCTGTGCCTGTGTTTCCTCTGTTTTTAAGGGATACTCGTGAGAGGCGAGTGGTTCCTTTTTCATTCCTGTGGCTATCGACAAGGTCATGAGATGTGTCTCATCCTGGATCTCTCTTTCCAGGTATTTCTTTAGGAGATTCACATGATAAATTTTCTCCTTACCTTTTTTGTCGATTTTATAATTAGTTCTAGATATCCTTTCTAGAACAGTGTATGGCCCTTGCCATCCAATTTGTAACTTGTTACTGCTGCCGGGTAGAAGAAGGAGCACCTTCTCTCCCACATGAAGCTCTCTATCCTTAGCTTTCTTGTTAAAGTAAGCAGCATGTTTCTTCCTGGCTTGTCTGAGATTGTCATTTGCCAGTTTCCATCCAGTTTTAAGACGAGTGGTCAGTTCGTTCACATAGTTATAAGATGAGGTAACAGTTTCTTCTGCCTTCTCATCAGTCCATGTCCTTAACAAGGCTTCTAATGGACCTTTTATTGGCCTCCCAAATAACAGGGTTGCGGGTGCCATCCCGGTTGAATTATGTGGAACTTCCCGATACGCAAACAACGCAGCGGGCAAAAATTGGTCCCATGTATCAGGTTTCTCATGTGCCAGCTTTCTCAGGATAGAAATGAGAGTCCCATTGAACCTCTCCACCTGGCCGTTCCCTTGGGGATGGTACGGGCTACAATGAAAGTGCTTGGCCTGGAAGAGCCTGAAAACTTCTTCCGTTAGTTTCCCCTTGAACTGAGAGCCGTTATCAGTCAAGATTTGGTGCGGGAAACCTAACCTTGTGAATATGGTGAGTAATGCCTCTGCCACATGCTTGGAATCTATAGATGACAGGGCTACAGCCTCTCCCCACATCGAACAAGTGTCCACCAGAGTGAGAATATAACTGTTCCTCCTCTTGGTTCGAGTGAGAGGTCCCACAATATCCACTGCAACCCTCTCAAAAGGGGTTCCCACTATGGGCATCTCCCCTAGAGTTGCAGGAGCAGTCCAATGCTTTGGAGCTACCCTTTGACACTCTGGACAGGATTTCACATATCTTTTTATATCTTCAGTTATCCCTGGCCAGAAGTAATGACAAGCTATACGCTGTCCTGTTGCACTGATCCCCATATGACCACTGAAAGGAATCGCGTGCCCTAGTTCCAACACTTTATTCCTATATGAAGTAGGAAGAACTAGCTGGCCATGACCATTGGATCCAGTTCCGGCCTTCCTATACAACAGTTTATTCTTCATATAGTAGTCTCCTTTCGTAGGAGGTGTATGGCACTTAGGTAATTTCTTAAAGCACGGGTTGAGTGACCTATCTTCCGCCTGTGCCTTCCTCATCTCCTCTGGATGAGTATTTATGGGTTCATCCTCCTCCTTTCGTGACTGTGACCTGGTCTGCACTGTTGCCATGATCACAGGTTTCCTGGGATTCCCCAAGAATACATAACGACACCCCAATATCAGAGGATAGATGGGTTCGTTTATCACGGCTGCCTTGATTACTCCTTCCACATAGCGAGTTTTTACACAGATTCTAGCAATGGGAAGTGTCATGGTTGCTACGTCCTTGGTTGCGGCTTGGATCTCCACTGTTTCTGTGGTGTATTGATCTGCTCGCACCAGGTGAGAGCTCACGACTGAGTCATAATCTAAACCTGTATCGTAAAGGCACCTAATGATGACACCATTACATACAACATCCTCACACACTGGGGGGTGGTAAGGTTCCTGCTGTCCAACAGGTTTAACCTTTTGTCCCTTTCTCCCCATTTTCATTGCAGCAAAGTTAGGAGGTTTTCGAGTACACATTGTGGTGTCATGATTATTTTTCTTGCACCACTTACACCATTTATTTCCCTGAGGAAAATGTTTCTTATCATTCAATTGCGAGTTTCTATCTCGTTGGTCAAACTTGGCTTTATCATAATAGGCTTTACCCTTGTTAAATTTATCTCTGTGCTCAAATTTAGGTTGATTTTGGTTTTGTGGAGCTTTATTATGGTCTATAGGCTTCTTCTTTAAACTTGCTATCTCAGACTGGGCTGCCTGATATCTCTCAGCCACATTTAAGATCTCCCCTAGCCTCTCAGCACCCTGTTCCGTGAGAAATTTTCTCAGGTCTGGAGCCATGGACTCTCTTAACTGCTCAGTCATAATTATTTCCTTTAAATCTTGGGTTTTCCCCAGAGCAGTCCATTTCTCCAGGTATGTCTCCAGGCGAGCAGAGAACTGGTGGTAAGTCTCTCCAGTCAACAGTTTGGCATCCCTAAATTTCTTTCTGTAAAATTCACTGTTTTTCTCATATCTAACTAGAAGAGCTTGCTTAAGAATGTCGTAGTCATCCTGATCATCCTTGCTCAGTTTGGCGAAGACCTCATAAGAGGTTCCCCTAAGCCCCTGAGATACCTTCATACTCCATCTCTCTTTCTCTAGCCCATACATAGTAGCTAATGCCTCAAATCTAGAGAGGAATGATTCAATATCATCCTCTTTTTCTACAAAGGGGTCCAAATGAAACCCCATGGCTGATGTTGAGGCAACTTGGCTTGCAGCAGAGTCGGAGGTGGATGAGCTACTTCCATTATCAGGAGCATGGCCTTGTAACTCCAACTCCCTTAGTCGCAACTCATGTTCCCTTTGTAACCGTTTCTCTTCTTTCTCAGCCTCCATCTGTAATCTCTTCTCCTCCTTGGCAGCCTCCAACCTCTTTTCTTCTTTCCTGGCCTCAGCCTCAAGCTTCTTCTCCTCCAACTGCAGCCTCTTGATCTCAGCCTCCCTATCAGCCTCTAATTTCTTAAGCTCCCTAGCATCCTCTAACATAATTCTCTTCTCCTCAGCTAATCTCTTATCTTCCCTTTCCATATACTTATCGCACTCGGATGTCACATACTGAATTAGAGCTTGCCCATCTAAATTCATTTCCTTTGCAGTCTGCACAGCAGCAGATCTGTATTTGGCCATATCCGCCATGTTATAGTTAACAATATGAAATACTATCCACTACCTTAACTAATTAACCAACTCTAAACACAAGACAAAGGGCAATGATATCTCAAACCACTCTCAAATTATTTTTACTATTAGATTTTACAAATACTGGGACTAGTGACTCACTTAATGTAGGGTACTAAGAACCTTTAAATCCCGGAAGAGCGTCCCAATTAATGTGGTGAATTAGTTGTTATTATTGGTTTCAATATTATATTAATGGTATCTGGTGTGAGGTCAGCTATGCAAGTCCCTGAGGTTTATTAAATACAAATAAGTTTACAGGGTACTTGTCTGCTTCCACCACGACCTCACCCGATTATATCTTCCCCTACTGAAGTGTATTGGTGTGTGTATGTTGTCTAGCAAGTGTCTAGGGTATATGCAATGTGATGAAAAGTATGAACAAGACAACAACTACACCTATTACTAATAAACAATGATTAAACAAGTCACTGAGTAAAGTTTGGAATGTAACTTATTTTTTTATAATTTATTTTCCTGTATCTAGTTATGCTTCTGACACAGGAATAATCAACTCAACATGATAATGAATTATTTACAACTAATTATTTTACAACTGTCATTGAGTCGGTGTTAGCCCACAATTATTTATATGTCTCAAACTGGGAAAATGTCAAGTATCTCTTGCTCCTAGAAAAGGGTACAAGTTTATTGAACGTTTTTGTTCCTCACTGTCTGATACTCTAGTGAAAACTGAGAGAGTGGAGTGTTTGTGATATCAATTTCCCAGACAAGTCTTATCTGAGGTCTCTGGAACCAGGCTGGTTGAAGTATGTATAAAACGCCAGCCTCCACTGCCAAGACACGCTTCTGCTTCTATAGGTGAATCACTGTGTAGGCACTCAGTAGTTAGGCCTCACTGCATACTTTAAGGACAGGTGTTAGGTCACCTGGGCTCACTTTCACTCGTAGATGAAACTCGCATCAAAGAAACTTTATACACTAGGTTGTTGAATAGGGCGATACAGATAGCTGCTATGCAGAATTAGCAACCAAGACAGTACTCTTGCCTTGTCTCTAACAACAACGTCTTTAGTGTAAGAAATTTTTTCATCTAGTGGCCCCCTATACCCAATACTAATTGGTTTTATACAACCGTTTAGTCTAGTACACTACAGCCAATCAGAGACTGTTTAATGAATAGCGTTCCTTTTCAAATAAAACTGACCTCAAATATTCAAATTAAGGACTCCTTCCCCTCTCCTATTTAATTCAGTACGGCATTTTCAAAACAAATAGGACGTTAACCTTAATTTTTTTCCTTTTATTTTAAACTACCTTATCGGACGTTAACCTTACGGCGCCACGTCACATTGCGTGTGTGTATATATATCGTCTGCTAAAACCAGCGTGTGAATATATGTCCAGAACGCGGGTCGAGAAAACGGGGTCTTTCAAACGCTGCAAAGTGTATAATGTTAAACCGCGGCAAATCGTTTAGGCCCTTACTTCGGTATGCAAATTGAACGTGCTGTGGAATTAAGCGTTAGTCCTCACAGATTTCACTACATTCGTAATCTCTCTCTCTCCTGCTTTAAATAAATATTCTTCGAGCACCTTCCTCAGTCCTGTGACTGTCTTCTGTGCCTGGAACGGAACACCCGTCTTGAGGTTATACGCGTATATTATGCTTCCCTAGAGCGCCGCATTCGAACATCTTTAGTACTTCTTTACCAGCATTCCACCTAGAGCGCGTCAACCCATGAGTCGGAATGTTTTGGGTCATGGTTTTTGTACGAAAATTGATCGGAAGCGTTGAGTTGGATTGAAAACGGGTTGTTTAATAAAGTATCTACACACATACACACTCACATATATATATATATATATATATATATATATATATATATATATATATATATATGGAGAGAGAGAGAGAGAGAGAGAGAGAGAGAGAGAGAGAGAGAGAGAGAGAGAGAGAGAGAGAGAGAGAGAGAGAGAGAGAGAGAGAGAAAGAGAGAGAGAGAGAGAGATCAAAAGTAGTCGCAGTCATAGTAGAAAGTCACAATAAAGCTGGGACTAGATAGAAAAGGACGCCTCAGACAAAAAGGTGGGACCTAAGACGTGTCAACAGTGAGGAATGCAGTTAGCGACCCATAGCTAGACTGCTTGCAACAGGGTCAGCGAACCAGAGCTGACCAAGACCATACTCCACCTCCAAGTGGTGGTCCTGGAAACAGGCTGCGTCACTGCAGTCTGGCTGAGTGAGTAGGGATCGAAGAGGGAAGGCTAACCCGGTCCCACAAATGCCGTGCTGAAGTCGGATGTGTCGGCCGAAAGGCGCAAATATTGCAGCTTCACTGTAAACGGACACAACGCGACCAACGTCCTTTTCAGGACGAACGAAGAAGAAGAAGAAGACAAAAGGGTGCTGGGTATTCAAACCGTAGGGTTTTTTTAAGTCCCAATCGACTTTATGTATCCTCAGGGGTTAGACGCGCTTGGCCCAATCAACTTTATAAAGCGTTTAGTATATGTGCCTCTGTTTGAGACTATTTCTAATTATAACTACACACAAACCACCCAAAACGTCATTTCCGACTGCAAGTACATTTTTTTTAAATACCGCATGTGTTTAAGAGTGAACGGGTTTTTGTTTTGAGATATTTATTTAAAAATGCACCGGGGTGGCCATTTTTGCTTGGGCCAAACCAACTTTTTTGCTTGGGACTGAAAGAGTTAAGGCAACCCATAAGATGGATGAGGCGTTGTTCCAGGCGAAACCGACTGTTGGCATCCGAGGAACAGGATCTGATGACTGTCACCTGGATGTTAGTGGCACCGTGGTGGCCAGGGCCATTGAAGTGGATGGCCACAGGTGTGGATTTCAACTGAGAGATGTCATAGAGGTGTCTGCAGAATCGGTCCCCCAGTCGTGTGCCCGTTTGGCCGATGTAAGTAATATTCCAACGTTTGCATATAATAGCATAAATGACGTTGCGTGACTCGCATGTGAAGCCATGGGTGATGGTGAACTTGGCCTTAGGGAACGACACTGAACGATAGTGGGTGAACAATCCAACGCGTGGCGAATTCTGCTTCGTAATGATAGGAAGAGCAGACATCGAAGGATCAAAAGCAACGTCACTATGAACGCTTGGCTGCCACAAGCCAGTTAACCCTGTGGTAACTTTTCTGACACCTCTTGCTTAAAACTCTTAAAGTCAAAAGGATCGATAGGCCATACACGAGTATAAATGACAACAAATGTGCTGAGTTAGAATCTGGGTTTTGCACCAGTCATCACTAGCGATAACTATTTGGCAGAGGTGCACTACTTCACATCCCTGGGGTCTACCATCCATGACAAACTCTCTCTGGACACAGAAATTGACAGCTGCATTGGCAAAGCTGCAGCTACCTTTGCTCGCCTCACATCGCGTGTTTGGGGAAACACGGAATTTTTTGCGTAACCATACGACAGATAACGAGATTACTGTCTGTGTGACACATGTGGGCAGACGAGTGTGACATAAGCGCTTCCGCGTCATCCTTGATACACCAACATTACTTTTAATAAAGTAATAAGTATTACAGCTTACCCATGTTGTCATGTGTATCTACCGATCTGCCTGTGAGAGTGTATGCAAGGCATCAGATGTCCATATATGGTAATACGTGACCTTTGCAGGTGTGGTGAGTTTGATGTTAATACAGTTTGTTGTGAAGAAATCTTAGTGTACTGAATGAGGTCAGCCGTGAAGGTCCCTGAATATAATAAATATTAGAGTAAATTTCCAGGGCACCTTTCTACTACCACCACTATGATCTCATTCAGACTTATTCTAGATAGAATGTAAGATGACTACGTTTGGTGTCTAGGGTTATGAAATGTTAGTGTACGGTTGCATTAACCAACTAAACATATAAACAATTACACAAATTATTTTATTATCTAATACAACACAACAGTACCACGACAATCACATACGAACTACACTTTAAAAGACTATCTTTAGTAAGTCAGTGGTTGAAAGTTTGGTAAAGTTAATGTTTTTCAATTTATTGTCCTGAATCTGATTTATTTGGAATCAGGACTGACAATCAAAGTAAAATCATAGAAATTAATTACCTCAATCAATTTACACAATGGGTCTTCTGACCATAATACACATATTATTATATAAGAGTGTAGTTGTATTGTCTAACTGAGGTGACTTCTAGTATACACTGGTTGATTGTTTATTATCATCATCTCTGCATGTTGTTTGTAAGTTTTTATGGACACTGATGGAATGTTTATATCACTATTCCCAGTTTCTTATATTTTAATATAATGTTAGTTGAGCGATCAGGTGCCGAAACATGTACCTATCTTTGTAATATGATGTAGGACTCTTCCTGCACTTCGCTGAACGACAACCTTCAGCTCCCACTTCTTCAAGAATGATGGTGGTTTACAGTTGTCTCCGAAAAAGGCGAGACTGTGGCATGAATATATCGGCCCACTGTAGTCTGGCACCAGTTATTGACAGCAACCAAAACCCTCTGAAATCAGAAGGATATGCCTCCTTCGTAATCAACAGCCTACACTAATATTCAACAACCAGTACAGGCACATTACAAACAAACATGCAAGATCATCTCTTTACGACAATCCCTTTCACCAGTTTCTTTTGATGTGACCAGGTATACCAGTATTCCTCTCCCCTAATAGTTACAACGCCTCTGCAATTCCAGCAATAATCTGTTGTCCATACAGTAGGATAGGTATTATGCTCCTGATGATAATCCTATATAATTTAGTTGGTCTACACCTCTCTGATAGTCTTTCATATGCTGGATCAATCTCTAGACTTTGTTTTGAGTCTGCCATAGACTCACTTACTTACAGTCGTATGTTAGTATTTCACATTCAAATTTTATTTTAAATAAAATGTTAAGAAAATCAATCTTACCACAGATGCAAGGAAATAACACAAGTAAACGATGACTAGGCAATAGAATATGGCACATTTTCGATCTGCCCTATGTCCAGGCTTTTCCTATGTTAGAAAATTCTCCGCCTGCTCTCATCGATCTTGCTTTACACAAAATTTACTTGAAATGGCAGTGAACAGTCCCCGTTTCGTACCAGTATCTACTGCTTTGTCCAATGGGACCATGTTTACATTTATTTTTGAATCTATCGTTTCAAATAACAACTCCCAATATGTTTCCAAAGCAAATATATTTTTAGTTTTAGGTCAACCAATCATACTTCGCCTTCCTTTAAAATCCACCCAATCAAATATCCCGTACCTTTTAACCTCATTTACCCAAAGTCGTTTTTTCAAAACATGCCATAAAAAATTATAAGCAGGCATGATCTTTACTTGACAGTCTGGTCGGGTCCACTATAGTATTATGGCTATAATTAGTTCATTAATGGACTATTTGCGTAACTATTACCATATTCTTTGTCAGCAAGTCCTAAGGTACACGAATATACAATTTATATGGGACTAGTTGGCTTGGTTCAGAAGTACACAGTTTTTTTTTCTGTTAGTGTTTTTATTTTTAGTCTACTACATGTTCAATTCTTTTCCATGTGCTGTCTTCTCTATTTACGTGATAATTACGTCCTTTGAAATAAGAGCTAAGGTTGTTTTTGTGACACGAGTTGTCTACATGTTCTAACTATTTCCTCGTATTTTGGGGAAACCCCTAAGGCAAGGCTTGCCCCTGTATTGGTATTGGCTTTTAGTTTAAAATCAATGCGAAACGAATTAGCATTTCATCTTTCCTTTCCCCTCCTCGTTCCACAATGCATTTTAGGCAAATATTTTCTTAGAACTAGGAAAGTGATTATGTCAAGGACGAATTTGAAAAATTGGGTACCGTTTTGTTCGGCTATTCGTTAGCAAATAATAATCTGAAGGCGTAGGCGATACCAACAGTTCTAGTAGAAAATTCTTTTATACTTTCTTATTTTGCCTTTATGTCCTATATTGTTATATATTAATTTAGATATTGTATTTAGAAATTCACTACACATGTCCCCCCTTTAGAACAGACGATCATATGTCAGTTCCTATTTCTAAATACACATAGATGAATTTACTATCTATGCCTGATGACTACTCTGATGTTCGTCGTACGGATGTCTGCTTAAAAAATCAGCTCCCACATTAGTTTTTCCGGGAATGTACTCTATGGTAAACTGGAATGGCTGTAAGAGCAAAGACCAGCGTAATAATCTACCATTTTCATGCCTTGCTTGTGACAGACACACGAGTGGTTTATGATCTGTCCGGATCCTAAATGATTGCCCATAGAGATAAATCTGGAACTTTTTTATACCCCAGATGACAGCGAGACATTCTTTTTCACTTGTTGAATATTTTTGTTCTGCTGTATTCAACTTACGGCTAGCATAAGCAACTGGGGTTAATTCCCCATCAAGTGAATTTGACCGTTGTAATAGAGTTGCACCCAAACCGATATTACTCGCATCCGTTCTCAGAATGAATTCTTGACTTAAGTCAGGTAATTTCAAAATAGGCCTGCTTGTGAGCTTTTCTTTCAATTCTTGGTATGCTAATTCACACTGCGCTGTCCAAATAATTCTATCAGGATTTCCTTTGCTCGTTAAATCAGTCAATGGAGCACATATGGAGTTAAAGTTTTTTATATACTTTTGGTAAAAACCACATAATGAGACAAAAGATCGCACATCCTTTTTTGTCTGTGGTCTTGGTGCTTTTTTTAACTTCTCCAGGTTCTTGGGGTCAGGGGTCATGTTTCCCTGATGTACTGTGTGGCCCAAGAATTCCAGCTCTTTACATCCAACACAGCATTTCGTCGGTCTAGCTGTCAAATTGGTCTCTCTCAATCGATCACACAACATATTCAGAGAGTTAATGTGTTCCTCAAATGTTTCTGTTGCTATGAGAATATCATCCATGAAGTTGGTGATGCATGGATTCTTCAGGGGATCCAGTAACTTTCTCATCATCCTCGAAAACACACTCGGTGCATTTTTCAGCCCGAATGGCAACATATTAAATTCATAATGTCCTTCCGAGGTGCTAAAGGCTAAATAAGGTTTGACTTCCGGCTTTACTGGAATCTGATAGTAGCCTTTGCTCAGATCCACTTTAGAGAAATATTTAGCTCTATTCAGCCTGGCAAACAGCTGATTTGTATCAGGTAATGGATCCACCTGACCTTCTGTGACAGCATTCAGTTTCCTGTAATCTATACACAGCCTGTGTTCTCCAGAAGGTTTTCTTAACAGAACCACACTGGAACTGTAGGGAGATTCACTGTGCGAGATAATCCCTTCTCTCAACAGATAATCTATCTCCTCCCTTAAAGCTTTTTCCTTAGCGAACGGAATCGAATAGGCTTTCATACAGATTGGTGTTGGGTCTATGAGTTTCATATCATACTCCAATAAATTTGTATGCCCCGGACGGTCCATTAACACATCTGTATGATTATTCAGAACTGGTTGAACCCTCTCCCTCTGAATTTCCGTTAAGTGTGTGCTGATTTTTACCTGTGCGGCGGTTTCACAGGGATGTAAAGGATATTCATGAGAAGTGAGTGGTTCCTTTTTCATCTCCATTGCAACAGACAAGGTCAGTAGGTGTGTCTCTTCCTGGTTTTCTCTGTCCAGATATTTCTTCAGGAGATTCACATGATAGATTTTCTCTTTCCCTTTCTTATCTATCTTATAATTTGTTCTAGACACCTTCTCTAGAACTGTATATGGACCTTGCCATCCAATTTGCAATTTATTCTGGCTGCCGGGCAGTAGAAGGATCACCTTCTCTCCCACAGATAATTCTCGATCCTTCGCTTTCTTATTGAAATAGGCAGCATGCTTTTTCCTGGCTTGTCTCAAATTTTCATTGGCAAGTTTCCAGCCAGTTTTAAGACGAGTGGTCAGCTCGTTCACATATTGATATGATGAGGTAATATTTTCTTCTGCCTTTTCATCGGTCCAGGTCCTTAACAAGGCTTCCAAGGGACCTTTTATTGGCCTTCCAAATAACAATGTTGCCGGGGCCATACCGGTTGAACTATGGGGTACCTCCCGGTAGGCAAACAGGGTGGCGGGAAGGTACTGATCCCATGTATCTGGTTTTTCATGTGCCAACTTCCTCAGGATCGACATGAGAGTCCCGTTAAATCTTTCTACTTGGCCATTTTCTTGAGGATGATACGGGCTACAATGAAAGTGTTTGGCTTGAAAGATCCTGAATACTTCTTCTGTTAGTTTTCCCTTGAACTGAGAGCCATTATCAGTCAAGATTTGGTTGGGAAAGCCTAACCTGGTAAAGATTGTGAGTAATGCCTCTGCCACATGCTTCGAATCAGTTGATGACAGGGCTACCGCCTCTCCCCACATAGAACAAGTGTCCACCAGAGTCAGAATGTAACTGTTCCTCCTCTTGGTCCGAGTGAGAGGTCCCACAATGTCCACGGCAACTCTTTCAAAGGGGGTTCCCACTATGGGCATTTCCCCTAGAGTTACTGGAGCAGTCCAATGCTTTTGAGCTACCCGTTGGCACTCTGGACAGGATTTTACATATCTCTTTATGTCTTAAGTTATTCCTGGCCAGAAATAATGACAAGCTATACGCTGTCCTGTTGCGCTGATCCCCATATGACCACTGAAGGGAATCGCATGCCCTAGTTCCAACACTTTAGTCCTGTATGAAATTGGAAGGATCAGCTGTCCGTGACCATTGGATCAATTTCCAGCCTTCCACGTCTTGTAGTGCATGTCTCCATCTGCCATTGATCATTATGTGATCTATCTGGTTTTTGTCTCGTCCGTTTGGTGATTTCCATGTTAACTTGTGCACTTCTTTGTGTTGAAAAAGTGTTCCTCCAATGACCAGGTTGTTAATACTGCAGAAGCTTATTAATTTGTCCCCATTCTCATTTACTGTTCCACTGCCGCATTTCCACATTACTCTTTCGTTATAATTATTGTGTGTTCCAACTTTCGCATTTAGGTCTCCCATTACTATAATAAGATCGTACCTGGGTACAGTTTCCATTTCCTTTTGTACCTGTTGATAGAACTCGTCCTTGATCTCTTCATCGCTGTCGTTTGTTGGTGCATAGCATTGTATAATTGTGGTGTTGGTGAATCTCCCTCTCAGTCTTGCTCTTATTACTCTGTTGTTAATGGGTTTCCATTCCAGTAGAGATCTTTCCATTCCTTTCTTAAGGATAATGGCTACACCTTCGTTGTGCTGACCATCCTCTCTACCAGAATAAAGTACTGTTTCCCCTGTAGCTGTTTTTATTCTCCCCATCCCTGTCCATCTGCTCTCGCTTATTCCCAGGATATGTAGCTTGTAATTCCTCATCTCTGCTGCGATCTGTCTCAGCTTTCCTGCCTCATTCATAGTTCTGACATTCCAAAAACCAATTCTGGTTTCGTGTTTTGCGGTCTGGGCATCCGTTTTCATGCCAGTGGCTTCCTTTCGGCTTTCACCACTGTCAGTCATACGAGCCTGAGACTCCGGATGTCCGTCCCGCATCAAAGTTTTTTTCATTTATTGCTGTTTCCGTAACATGTGCGATTTTTTTTTACACAGACAGGGGTGTCGTAGGGCAGCAATACAAAAGACAAATGTTGGTCTGTACTGTGAAGTCTGATGGACGGGCGACACAAAGACTTAATAATTAATCTCTCCCAAATGGAAGATTACCAAAGTCGTGTTGTATCTTCCCCAGTTCTTTTAGGGTAGACTACACCAGGAGCTTCCGTCTTCATCGATGACGTCGAAACCTGGATCAGGGAAAGAGAACTTCCAACCCCTGAGATAGATCTACACCTAACACCCAACCCTTTTCTTTCACTGGAGAAATCAGGGAGTGACCAGGATTGCTGTCAGGAATCGAGATAAGTGGCACTATCAAGAACCAACCACTTCTTCAATCAAACTTAAGAAATGTCCTATGGTAAATTATCAACAGTTTTGTAAACCACTATAAACACAACTTCATCAATGTCTTAATGCTGAAAGATAAATAATCTTTGTTTTCAAACTCAAGTCAGGAGCCGCGCTAGCGTAGTGGTTACAACACCGCTCTGGCGACCGGGTGATTCAGGATCAAACCCGGGCGACGGCATTTGAGGATTTTTCGTCGACCGGGATTTGTACTGGATTAACTCGAGACCTGGCGAGAACATTTGAAGGAGTGTCGTCGACCAGGGATTGGCGGCTCCTGAGCCGACCCAGCTCTAATGGGTACCTCCGAAATCGGCGAGTATCTGCCTGAATGGCGAGGGACACCTGTCTCTGTACAAGAAAAGGGATACTCACGTAAAATCAATGTCAGGTTAGACATTAATAATAACCTCTGAAGAAACTGAGAAATTGTAGAGTGAATGGTAAGATGTACAAATGGGTGAAAGCATACTTGCATAACAGAAGAGCCCGAGTACAACTAGATGGCCTCAAGAGTAAGAAAATTCTACTGCGTCATGGCGTCCCTCAGGGAGGGGTTCTTTCCCCCACACTTTTCCTAGTCTACATCAACGACCTGGTTGCTGAACTACCGCATGGAATGAAAGTGGCAATGTACGCTGATGACCTGGTAATATGGTGCACAGATGAGCATGCAACAGTGGCTACCAAACTGCTACAAAGAGCTATAGATGCTTTAACCTCATGGGCAAATAGATGGTGTGTCAGCATCAACACAGACAAGTGCAGCACTACGCTCTTCACCCTCTCTCCCAAACAAAAAGCTGGTGTCATCAAGATAAACGAAGAGCTCCTGAGAGAAGATAAACAACCCACCTATCTCGGAGTTACATTCGATGATAGGCTGACGTGGAAGCAGCACATCAACAAGGCAGCAACAAAGGCCAGGAGGAAGCTAGCCATCCTGAGAAAACTAAGTGGAACCACATGGGGAGCCAGCGGGAAAATACTTAGTAAAGTTTACCAGCAGGGCATACGACCACACCTGGAATATGGGTCAACTGCATGGTGCTGAATAAAGTGCAAAACCGAGCAAGCTAAGATTTCATCTAGGTGTCAATGAACCATTCAACGCCTATAAGGTGGAGGTCACATGGAGAAAATGGGCGTTTTGAGGGGATACAAATAATAAGAAGCAGAAATATTCGAGTGCAAAACCCATGGTGGGCCAGAGATTGTTACACTCGGAAGCAAAACTTGGATACCGCTCTAGGCATGTGGTGAACTAGAGGAAACGGGCCTTAGTCGAATATTTATTTAGCGAACACAACATTGCAGAATACGATATTATTTCAAGCGAACTAGAGCAGAAGATAAAGAAGTAGAGTTTTACCATTTGCATATAAACGCGCTTTTGTGATATATCAATCCCTACTACATGGCGCGGGTTGTTTAGCAAATAATAATTCTAGTTCGCTGTCTCGAACAAAATATATTATAGCACGTGCCAAATTTAGAAGATTGGATCAGTATTCAGTTTGCATAACAAATCCAGCGCAATGGTTGAAGTTGATCCTTGTCCACCATCGTACGACAGCATCCAAGGACTTCATGCCACTTACATGCGGAGTCACTGATTTACTTCTGAAGGACCAAATGGAGACACGACTGAAATATAGCACACCCCGTTATAATTAAGCTGGAGGGCGATGCGGGGCTGAAGTTAGACGATGGACTCCATAAACATTCCTTTCTTTTTCCCTGGAGGGGAAGGGTGACTCTAGCAGGCGTGACACCGAATCTTCTCTGCTAGTACATATGGTATGCAAATGACTGAGCCATGAGTTTTTTTAAGCTATCCCTGCACGAATAATTGTGAACGCTTAATGTGGAGTCGCGAAGAGCTTGAATGCAGACTGAGAATTACAGGAGAGAGTATCTTGACTTTGATGTAATGGTAGACACTGTTAGAGGCTGGCGGGCTAACTAAGCTGTGTTTCGGGAATTTGATCATTGCGCCATCCGTACGACGTCGGTGGGAGGGGACAGAGTCAAGCCCATACTGTAATACCTGATGGAGCTGGCTGAACTTTCCGATACCATCACCGGATGAACTGTCTTGCGAAAGATTCGAGTACGGCGTCTAGCAATCCACTTTATCCATTTGTGTCAGCCATGGTCGGCGGTCTAAATCATTACGTCGATTACTATGCATCCGTTGGCTGAAGAGGACGATACAAGTACTCATGGTGATGAGAGAGATATGTGTTGGCAAGTCTAGTTGGTTAATAGCTACGGAAGTAATCGATGCAGTGCGAATTGACGATTAGATCAGGTCATTGATGAGTTTAAATTTTAAACTTGTATGATATTGTATCATAGTACTCACGTCTAGGAGCGTAGGAGAAGAGATAGTAAATTACATATTCACTAGCGGGCTACACGACCTCGAGATCATGATGATGATGATGGTCTGACAATCCCATACGATTTGACAGGCTCAGTGATATAAAACTGAACATCAGACGGACTGGCTTTCAGTCTACTAGACAAGTCGATGCTATTGTGTCGGGAACACAGTCGTCTAGCAAGCTTTTATCGCTAAGCATAGATTCGAACACTCGTCTGGTGTAAATAACTGATGAATCCCCTCTGTGCATAGACGGTACTCACGAACGATTCAGGGCATTCTCTTCAGGTAAGCAGCTCTAGATCGGTATTGAGATACATCTAATCACTGCGGAGGTTGTCTTGTCGAAAAAATCTGTGGTAAATGTTATATAGTGATTGATTCAACTTCGTATGCACAATCTGAGTAATTGCGATCAGGCGACTCCGAGCTCGTCCCTGAGTGGGCGAGACGGTTAGAGAGAGGTATACTGCTTAAGTGTCGCTATAAAGTCAGAGGGCTAAGCACGATGTACCAGTCCTGTGCGTAACTGAATGTGCGCAAGGCTACATTGCGCAACGATTGACGTCTCGGGTGCATCTGAACGTTAATTAGTGACAGGATCCTGAAGTCGACTCCGAGCAGAGATACAGAGCATATAAGGAGTGTCGGTGCCGAAACCACTATTGAGATCCAGGGGGTGACGCTGGTATGTGAGTGTAAGGCGCCCATCTACTAGCGCGGCGAGTTCTCGCCCGGAGCCACATCTTCTAGCCTGCAACTTAGTGTTAAAATAAGCATTCTGCCAGGAACTTACACATATGCAACTTATAGTGCAGATTGGGGGTTGGCCATCACACGATCGTGAGTGGGTTCAGCTAGAAGGCTCGGGGGGGCGGGGCCCCTCACCCGCCGGACCACCGCCGCCTGTTCCCGCGGCCATTCGGGAGGCCAAAAAGGCCCAAAGGCACTCGGGCCACCCCCCCGGTCGCCCCCACGCCCCGAATCGGGGGGGCGCGTGTTTCACCGTTTGTTACTTTGGGTTGTGGCCTGTTCTGGGGTTGGAAGTGCGAAGATTGGGGGTCAATGGCGGGAGGGGTTTGGGGGAGCACCTGTGGGGGTGTCCCTGTAGGGGGGGCCGGAATGTTGGCGGGAGCTAGGCTTAGTTTTAGTTATAATCTTCCTGGGGGGGGCCGCTATCTTCTTGGGGGAGCGTGTCAGGGGGCGGGATCGTGTTCTCGTCTGGACGGGGGGCGGGGGCCAACATAGGTAGAGTGATGGTACCTGAGCTTTTCCGGGGGTGGGGGCAGGGTGAGTGGCGAGGCACATGGGGTGGGGTTGTCGAGGGGGGCTGGGGGGGGGGGCCGAGGCTTTTAGTGGGGAGGGGGGGGGAGGGGGGGGGGTAATGGTTTGACATGGCGGGGCGGGGTTTCGCGTGGGGCGGAATGTGCACTTTGTGTGGAGGGGGGTGGGGGGGACAGGTTGGCGGTGGAGAGATAGAGGCGTTTCCGGGGAGGGTTAGCTGAGGGAGATGCGGGGGGGGGAACAAGGCTGGGTTTTGGGCGGGCAGGGTTGTGGCTGGGCGGGCGAGGGAGATTGAGCAGGAAGGGGAAGGGGGTCATGACCTGACGGTAAGATGTCTCGACGTGGGGGGGTAAGATGGGGTAGGGGGGGGGGGGGGGGGGGCGTGGGGGGGGGGGGACGAATGGGGTGATACTCTGGGGTTGGTTCAGGTCGGGGGGGGGGGCGAATTATAGAAGAGTTTTAGTAAAACAGTTGGGGGTCAGAGGGTAGGTGGGGAGAGTAGAGGTATTATCTGGCTATTAAATGCGCTGTGAGATAGGTCAGTTAAAGGTGTGGGCGGGGGTATGAGGCATATGGTACGGGTAGACGCTGTGGGACGGGCTGGCAAAGGGGGGGGGAGCCTGTCGGCGGGTGGGGGAACGAATGGGGGAGGGAGAGGGGTTTAATTGAGGATCTGGGGGGTGATGGTTTGGGGGTTTGGGGGGGACTGGGGGGCATACTTGTGGGAGCGGGGGTGGGGGAGGAGTGGTCTGGAGGGTATTCGTGTGAGGCGGGGGAGGTCTGATACATAAAGGGAGCATGGGGTCTTATGTTTCAGGAGGGGTTGTGTGGGTCGTTGGTGGTAAGCGGGTGGGTCTGGGAGGGGAGTAAGTGTGGGGTTGCGCTAACGGCCTGTTGGTGGGGTGGTAGGGTCGGTGGACGCGGCACTGCTGGTAGTTGGTTTCAGGTGGGTAATTCTGTTTGGCTGAATCTATTTGACTGCAAAGCTAGCTGATGTTGGGTGCAGTGGTGGCGGGGCTGGTGGTGGATTGTTCTAGCTAGGCGTGATGATTTTAGCGTAGTGGGAGGTGTAGTTGCGGTTCACGAGGCGGTGTGGCACACACATGTCACAGACACATCAACTACAGCACAGAACACTATTGGTTTTGGTGGGGCGGCTGGTGGACACTTATACACCCATTTCAGCACAACAACACAGACAGACAACAACAGTTGTTGGGGACACAACAAACACACACAGAGCGTATATATTCAGATCTTCTCTATTGACTACACACACACTTCATTAATCACAGTATGATAGGAACAACACACACAATCTACACATATCTATCAACACATAACAAGTGAGAAAAACACGGACAACAGGATAACTTAGTTGTTTATTGTGTAGGGGGATGGGTGGTTGGGATAAAGTAAGGAATAAAATCTAAAAAATGTTATCTGCGTGGGTCTTCACATGTGGGAGTGATAGAGAGAGAAGGAATCATTAGTACATGTCTCTATGTTTCTGACGCTATGCTGGTGGTGGTCAGTTCTAGACTGTTTTTCAAAATTGCGGGTGTTTAGTAGATAGGGAATATTCGCCCTTAGCTCTGTGATCCGACATGTGGATGGTGAGTGTGGGCATCTTGGGTTAGAGGCCCCCATAGAGGAGTCCTCCGGGGGTTGTGAATGCGCCGGAGCGGTAGTGGGTTTGGGAGGGGAGGAGGGATGTCGTTGTGGATTTAGGAGTCTATGTGTCGGGTGGGGAAAATTTGGTGTGTGTTGTGGGTTTGCGTGAGTTAGGTTTGTGGGTTGTGTGTGGGTGGATTTTGTTTAGAGTGAAATTTTAAGGTTGTGGTGGGTGTTCAACTTTTTTTTGTCTGTGTTCGATTGATCTTTTTGGTTGGCGTCCCAAAGGTTGTGTAGGTTTATTATTGTGCGAGTGGGTAGACGAGATTGAGTGGTTTGGTTAGGAGAGCATAGTTGATCTTATGAGTGCCAGTGAGATTTGGTGTCTGTCTGACTATTCGAATAGGTGTAGTGGTTGCCGGAAAATTCTCTGTACTGTTCTGGGCGGTTTTGAGTTGTGTACAGAGGTGGGATTTGGCAGTATTCATGTTGAAAGTGAATGTTTACGGATGGCGTATGGTCGGAGAGGAGGGCATAGTGTTCATTATATTCGCGATTAATATACTTTACAAGGTTGAGAGGGAGAGTGAGCTGAAAGGGGGATGTGAGTGGAGAGAGTACTAGGGGGCACTTGCTATTCGTTTATTGAGTGATAGGGTAATAGATGTGTGGCAAGGAGTACAGGTAGTGGGGTTATTGGGTTTTGTTTGTTTGTAGAGATTTCATTGCTTAGTGCATTTCTGATGCGATCTAAAGGGTTGATTGCTATATTGTCGAGTGTAGATGGTAGTATTTGAACTAGATCATTCAAAGATTTGTGAGAGAAGGTGAGGACAGGTATCATAGATGTAGGTCAGTTTTAGAAAGAGAGTGGCAGACGCTATGTAGGCGGAGAGTTAGGGGGCCATAGGGAACAACATGAGCACGGTCAAGTATGTGGTCTTATTGCTCGCAGATGTAGTGTATTTAAGCGACGGTAGACAGCTTTTCTTGAGAGTCAGATTTGCTGGGGGCAGAGTTGCATAGGATGACTTGGTCGCACTGTAGCTATTACAAGATTCTGAAACCAGGTAAGTCCATCGATGTGGGGACGGGTGGTCACCTATAGGGGCTAGTGAGTTGGACCCCTCTCAAGTTTTCGTTGTGTTGGTCCAGTGCTCTGCTGATCGCCAAAAGCACAAGAGTTGGTGATGCAGTAGGATTCGTCGCTTCGTCATTTATTTGCGTAGCGAAGAGTGCTATATGCATTAGATTACTCAAATATTGTAAAAAACGATGGCTTATAGCATGTGTTTGTGAGCATATAAAAGAATGCTCATTTCTTTAAAAAAAATATGGTATTGGGTCGCCGCTGTTTTTGGTGAAAAAATGGAGATGGTGAGTTAAAGAACTGAGGCGAAAAAATGGTAAAAGCTATCAGAATTGAAATATGTTTGTTTCTTTATCTAATAACGTATTGTTGCACTTAAACAAATGGGTCGAATAGAGTGAGGAGAGGCGTGGAGGGGACTGTAGTCAATGTCGCGGGTTGTCGGGGGTGTGGGTCTGGAGTAGTGTAAGCTTCAGGAGAAAAGGGAGAATACTCATTAAATTTCTCCTTATCTATGCCGCTACTAGGCGTAATGGTGAGTTCTGGATGGGGGGGGGGGGGGGGGGGGGGGGGGGGGGGTTGGGGGGATGGGGGGGTGGGGGATGGGGGGGGGGGGGGTCGAGGTTCATCTCAAGCCAGCTAGGGGGCTGGGAATTATGGGGGGGAGGGGTTGGAGAGGTGCTGTTGTAATAGATTTTGTGTGGGGCACGGGGTCCGGGGGGGGGGGGGAGAGGGCGCCCGGGGGGTGGGGCGGGTGGGTAGTGGCGCGGGTGGAGTGGCTCGTGAATTAGGGGGGTGCTTCGTGGGGCAGTAAAAGTGGGCTGGGAGCTGGACATCTATTCAGGGCTATTGCGCTGGGGGGGGGGTGGGTGGGTGGGGTGTTGGGTGCGGTGAAGGGGTTGGGGGGGGGGCACACAGCTACTTTAGCCAATGTGGGTAACTAGGCGGACGAAGCCGGGATGAAGGGGTGGTGCGGGGGGGTGATCGCGGCTTGTGGATGTGTTTGTGAGTGTGATGGTGCAGAGGTTACTGGTATACTGGTAAGGCAGGGAATTTGGAATTATGTTGTGGGGGTGTAGCTGGGGGAAGAGATAGCGCCTTAGAAGTGTGGATAGTTATTTTAGGGATTGCAGCATGAGGTTGGGAGGGGGGTTTAAATGTAGGGTAAGGGTCGATGGGTGATTAGGGAAGGTGTGGGGAGGGGTACAATTGGTTGGGAGAGTTATACTAAATTTGGGCGTTAAGATATTGAAGGGACATAGGGGAATGGAGTGAAGGGTGATTGGGGATATTGAAGGGGGAGAGGTAGAACAATTAGGGGAGGTATGGGAATTCAGGGATTTTGTGTACAATGTAGTGGAGGAGTATAGGAGGGTGTAGATTGGGGATTGGGTTCTGAAGCATGGATTGTGTAAGGCGTTGATTTAAGTTTAGGGATGAATTAGTGGGGAGGGTGTTGGATAAGGATGGGGGGATAGTAAGATGTGAAGGTACGTGGGGGGAAGTTGGTGGTAGGTATGGTTTTGGTTTAGAGGAAGGATTTTGAAGGGTGTTGGGGGTAGGGGAGGAGGTAATTGGGTGGTGGTGGTGGGGATATTAGTGTGGTGGGGAGGGAAGGGTGATGTGTGTGCCGGATGCTGTTTATGGTGTGAAGTTGGTAATAGGTGGTTTGGGGTATTGGACAATTATAGTGGGATAGTTGGATGGGGGGAGTTCCAGAGATTATGTTTGGTAGGAAATAGGAATTGAGATTAGTGGCTTGGTAATTAAATTTGAGGTGTAGGGGTGAATTAGTATTTTTAGAGAAAGGGGTTGTGTATGTAGTTAGTAATTTTGTATTGTGTTAAGTTGTTGTTTGATAATGTGTTGAAACACCAGGGTGTGTGTTGTAAAATATTGATATGTAGTATTGACGTGGTAGGAGTTTAGGATGTTTATGTATAGGACCTCTTGATTATTGAAACCCCTAGGTGATTTCTCTCTAGAAGTATAGGGTGATGGGAATGTAAGGATAGGGTTTAATTGGCCATCCAAAGTAAATTAGGAGGGTTGTAACTTATTTCTGTGGATCCAAATAGAGTTGATGTTGATAAAAGTTGAGGTTTTAGCAAGTGGATTGAAATGGTAGTGAATTTATTTGGCGATGGGGGGTTATAGTAGGATTAATATGTGTATGTAGGGATGTCCGACGGGTGTTGGTTTGATAGATTTTGAATTATAGTGTTGTTGGGGACATGTTAGTTTTTTGGTTGTGTTGACGGATGGAGGGAGTATGGGGAATTGCCAAATAATACTGGTAGAATGGGGGGTTGGATGTGGGAGTTTGAATGATATTGAAGATGGGGGGATGGTAAATGTGTTTGTTTTGTTTGGGAATTTTGAGGTTGGGGGATAAGTGTTAGGTTACGATATTTAATGGAGTTTTTTTGGTTTGGTTGGAGTGGCAAGGTGGGGGTTTTAATTTAGGTTTTAGGGAGTGGGGTTTATGGTATTTTGTTGAAATTGGTTTATGAAGGATTGATGGGGTAAGTTGAGGATTTGTTGTTATTATATGGTTATTGGAAGATTTAGTGGTGGGGGGATGAAAGGGTGGATAAAGTTATATAAGTTGTGGGATTTGTTGGAATGTGTGGTAGTTAGGGGTTGAGTTTGTAGGTTTGGGTTTATATGGGTGGGTAAATTAGGGGGGTTGGTGTCATGTTTGGTGTTGATGTTGTGTTATAAGGGGGATGAAATTTTTGGTGGGGAGGTAGGGGGGTAATAAGTATTTGATTTTGTTAATTGGGGGATGAAAATGGGTGGTTATTGGGATTTTATTGTGTGTATGTGCTGTATAAATCAGAGTTGATTTGTATGGTTAGAATGATTGGAGAGGGGTTTGGGATTGGGGTGTTTGGTGTGTGTTGGATAGTGGGGGTTTGAAGTATAACGGTTTTTGTGGTTAGGGGGTGAAAGGGGGTATTAAATTAATTGGGTGGTTATTGGGGGAGTTTGGATTTAGTATAGAATGGTTATTGGTAGATAGGGTGATTATGGGTTTTGGGTGTGAATTTGATGGGTTGAGAATTTAGTTGATTGTTGAAATTAGAGTATTATGAGTTTTTTTATGTTGGGGGTGGGGAGTGGTTTGGGGAATGTGGATGTGAAGATTATGGTATATAGGAGGTGGTAGGGTATGAAATGGGTTGGTTGTTTGGATGAAAGGATTGTGAGATAAATTTGGATTTTAAGTGTGGGAAATTGGTCTTAAGGACATTTTGGGGGTGGAATGTTGTAGGACAGGTTGAGTGTAAACTGATGTATGGAATGAATTATAGTTGGTAGGGGGGATATTGTAGTTGGGGTTTAGATGTAATGGGGGAGTTGAAACGGATTGAGGGTGTTGTAAGTTGGAGGGGTTTAATATGTGGGATTACTGCAAGGGGGATTGGTTGTTAGGAGTTTAATAAAATGATATTGTTAATGGGTTTGTTATGGTGTGGATTATGGGGAGTATGAACGGGTGATGTTGTGGTATATAAAGTATTTGTGGATTTGGAAATTTAGGTGAATAGGTTTGGGGTGGAGTGTTTAGGTATGTTGGGGTTTGATGATTGGGTGGTTTTGGGGTGATTGGTAGGGAAGGGTGTTGGTGGAATTTTGGGGTGGTATATGAAGGATAATTTATGGGGAGGTTTGGCTTGGTTTTGTGGTTGGGATTGGATGAAGTTTTTTGTTGTAGATAGAAGGTGTGTTAGGATTGTTGAAGTATTTGGTGGTGGAAATTTTGGTGTTTGAGGGGTGTTTATGGATAGGAAAGTTGGGGTTTTGGTGTGGATTGTGAAGGGGTTTGTTTTGGGTTGAATGGGGTTGTAATGTTTAGAGGGGTAGGGTGATATTGTGTGTTATTAGATTTTTTTAGTTGATGATGGGGTTGTAGGGGAATAGTGGGGGGAGGATGGGAGAAATAATGGTACTTTGTTTTTTAGGATTTTTAGAGGTGGTTTTAAGGTTATGGGTAATTGGGGATGGTGGTATTTGTTTGGGTATGAATGGGGTGGGATAGGTGTTTTGAAATTTTGATTGAGGGGGATAGTTTTTGTTAAGGGGGAGTAATTGGGGGTATAGTTGGATAAATGGGGAGGTTGTGGGAGTTTGGGTTGATTTTGGAATTTGGTATTAAATTGGGTGAATGGGTATGGTGGAAGTGAGGGGTTTTGTTATTATTAGTTGGGGTTTATGGATAGATGAATTGGTTTGGTATTGGGGTTATTTTGGGGTGATTTTATTAGAAAGGGGGATGGTTTTTTTAGTGGGTTAATTGGTTTTTTGGGGTGTGAAGTAATTTTATTTAGATGAAATGGTTTATGATTGTGGGTATTGATAGGGGGGGAGGTAAATTGAATGTGATAAGATTTGGTTTAATATTTTTGAGTTTGTGATTGGGTAAATGGATGTAAAACTGGGTTGAAATTTGATGGTTGGGGTTTGTTTTAGGGGTGGTGAATGTATAGGGAGTTTAGTGGAATTATTGTTGATTTATTGGGTTTATTTGACTGAGAGTTTGTGTAAGGGGGGGTGATTTTGTTTTTTGGTATTAGTAGTTCAGGGGATGGTTATTGGGGGGAGGTTGATAGGGGTGGGTGTGTATGGGTGTTTTCTAATACATTAGGATTGGAAGGAAATATGGAGGTTTGGGGTGATGTTGAATTAGTGTTTCATATTGTTATAATTGGTGGAAGGGGGGTTTTTTGGTGTGTTGTGGGTTTAGGAGTGAAAGGGTTTGGGTAATGAGTTTAGGGGTTAGGTTATTGGGTGGAGGGTTATTATAGTTATGTGATAGGTTTGGGGGGGGTGGAATTGTTATAGTTGGTTTGGGATTAGTTGGTGGTCATTTGTTTGTGAAATGTTGATTAATGAGATGTTTTTGATATAAAGAGGGTTGGTGGAGGTATGGGGGTTAAGGTAGGGGTCTTGGTTTTGTGTGGTGTGGTGTTTTTGAAATTTTATGGAGGGTGTATTTTTTTTGGAGAATTGGGAGAGGATCTTTGGAAAGGGTATTTTTCATATTGTAGTAGGCTTGATAATTTGGTTGTTTGTTGGGTGGGTGGTAGTGAAATGGGGTTAAATGAGGATGGGGGTTTTAGGGGTGTGATTGTGTTGGTGATTTGTGAGATGTGGTTTATGTTCACATAAAGTGTTGTTTTTGATTAGGTGGGGTATCTAGTATTTTTGGGGTTTGGGGATTTTAATGTGTGATTTATTATAGTTTAATACAATGGGGTTTAGTTTGTGAGAAGTATTGTAAATGTTTTGGTTTTTTCACGTCTATTGGAATTTTTGTAATTTTTGTTATTAGGTTTGGGATAAAAATTGGGTTGGGTATTGAGGGGTGTGGGTGGGTTTTGTATTTAGGGGGGGGGGGTGAGATATAGGGTTGATGTTATTACAAGTTATAGGAAGTGTTGAATTATGGTGATTTAATGGGGTTAGGGATTGGAGGGGGGTATGTGGGAGGGTAAGGGTGGGTGTTGGGGGGGTTGGATAAAAGGATTGTTGTATAGGGATATAGGTTTGTGTGATTTAATTGGGTGGTAAATATAGTGAGTTGGTGTTTGAGGGAGGTTGTTAGTGATTGGGTATTGAAAAGTAGGGGGTTTAAAGTTGGATGATAGTATAATTAAGTTTCAATCCATGGTAGGTATGTATTTATTGTTGGGTGGGGGAATAATTGAGAAATTTTAGGGGATTGGGTATGTAATACCTGGAGGGGGGGGGGTGGGGGGGGAATGGGTATTGCTTTAGTTGGGTTTTGATTATGGATCAGGGTGTTATGGGTATATGGTATTGTATGTTAGGTGATTTGTTTAATTGGGGTTTAGAATTAGGTGGGATTGTTAAGGGATTATGTTTGTAGGTGGATAGGGATATTAGATTGAGTTTTTTTCTGGTTAAGTGGTGCAAGAAATTTTTTGAGTGTTTGTTAAGGGTAAGTGGTAAGGATTATTGGGTGGAGTTATAAGTGGATTTGGATACTTATTGTGTATGTTGTCAGAAGTTGTATGTATGTAGATCTAGGATAAGTTATCATGGGGGGGAGGGGGGTGAGTGAAGGACTTGTATGATTTGGGGACATGAGTGTGTTGCCAATGGATGCTGGGTATAGGTGGGGGAATGATTGGGGGTAGATTATACGATTGGGGGATTTGGGTATTATTGGTTGAGAATTGGTAAAACTGTGAGGGTGGGGTGTGGGGTGGAGATTTTGAGTTGTGAAATAATGTGATTTGTTTCATAGTTGATTAATCGTGGGGGGGGGTTGGAGGGAATGTTAGGTGGAGTTGTTAAATTTGTAAGGGGGTTGGTTTAGTGTGATTTAGGTGGGATTTAAGTGGTTTTGTATATATGTGTAATTGTGTAATGTGGAAGTGAAATGGTGGATTACTAGTGGGGGTATAGTATGGGTGTTTGGGAAGTTATAATGGTGTTTTGGTGGGGTAGTGTATGTGGGGTAGCTAAGTGGGTGTTAATTACTGGGGGGGTTTTAGGTGAAGGTGGATGGGAAGTGAGTATGGTGATGTTGGAGGGGTTAAGATGGGTTTGGTTTGGTGGGGATATTTGGGAGTTAGAGTGGTGGATAGGGATTGACTTTTGGGTTAAGTAGGTATGTTGTTTGTTGTTGGTGGTGGGGATTGGGTTTTGTTAGGATAGGGTTAGGAAGTATTTGTGGGGTGAATGGGGGGTTGGGATGTGGATGTATTTGTAGGGAATACTTAGATTTGGGATTTTAAAGATGGGGTGGGAGGGGGGTATGTAAAATAGATTTGTGAGGTTTATTGTTTAGTAGGGTGTTTTTTGTTTTGGTATAGAATGGAGTAGGGGGAGGGGGGTGTTGGGGGGGGATTTGGTTGGTTTGGTGGAGAATTTTATGTTATGGTAGTTTGTTTTTTAGGTGTTTGGTTTTGGGTTGGGGGGGTTTGGATAGGGGGTGGGTGGTTGTTGGAGGATTGGGGGGGGGGGTTGATGAATTTTAAGGGCGACTGTTCCAAAAGACGTACTTTTGGCAAAGGGAGATAATTTACAATTACCTCCGCTTGTCCGTTCATTCCGTGAAAACGCAATTTAAGCTACGGATCGACGAGATCAAAGAGACGATTTGATCGTGGGACCACGTCTACTCGGCGGCGATGGTGTCAAAATTTCGTTTAGTGCAGAATTTGAGCAGAGAAATCCACGTAGGTGTTAAATCTCGCAAAGAAGATCGACTTTCTTCTTAAATCATATATCCTCTTGCAAACTCAATTTATCCAGTAGAATTTCAGAGAACATCTAGCTTCGAATTCTAAGATCTCTTATAATAGTAGAATTACTTAGTTTTTCGATTGGAGATCGTTTATTTCTGTGTTTGTGGTAAATACTATACTAGAAGTTAGAATGATTTAATTGTTAAGTCCGTCATTTTTATTTCACTAGGAGTTTTGTGCAAAGTGACTAGCGAATTAATATAATCTATAGCTAAATTGTTCCGGCTGTAGCGTAAATCTAAGTAACTGATATTAACCAGTAAGAGTTATTTTAATCGTCTAGTAAATGCACTATTCATTATGAGTACTGACGAAATATACATTTATTTCTAATTCATGATGATTAAAATTATAAATGACTAGCGCTTATTTCACGGAGACTTTTATTAAACGATTCAATATGAGATACACGTGCAGTTCTATTTAAAGTTAAAATAACTGAGAGTATGAATATATTATATTTTACGCGGGTTAATGATAGGATTGAGAATACTATATTATGGTTAAGTATTTTGTATTTTTTTTTCTTCCTATACACAGTACTGGGTCAAACCCCAAAACCTTACCAGCGGCTTCCATATGAATTTGAGAATAACCATACAAAAGAACATTTTACTTAGTATCTGGGTCTTCAATGGTGAACCTGTCTGGCTTCTTGTTTAACACTCAGAAAGAGACAGAGTACCAACCCAAAGAACATTAAAAGACATTTTGTAACTGGGCCTATAAATCCAGATTTCTTTTTCCCATTTTTCATATACATTCAGCCCGTGGTGGCAACAAAATCAAACATTTGACATAATCAAACTTGTGACATTTTCCGACTATCAACCATTTGTGGTGTGACAAGGCATTTTATACTGAGAGAAGTTACCGACCTGACATTCCTATGTACTGGAAATCTCAAGCTATTGATACTGTGAGCACTGTTAAATTTCTTACCTGGTGTAATTAATGTGACATAAACAGAAGTTCTAAATAAAAGTAAAACAGAGAACGTTCCCCGGAAAAGTGGATTTAATCTGTCTTTGATGAGCTGGGGTTCTCTTTGCCAAAATAACCCTGGATTTGCTGGGTGCGTGTGTCCTAAGATTGTTCCAGAAGGTGCAAACCAAGTATTAGGTAAGAACGAATGCACGTGGCCACGGTTGTCTGAGAAGAGAGGAAGGATGAATGAATAATTCTCATATATATATATATATATATATATATATATATATATATATATATATATATATATATATATATATATATATATATATATATATATATATAGTAGAATCCAGGTACGCACGTTGTTATTTTTTTTAAGTAAGTTTTGCTAATACTGACCCTTTTTCAGAATAGATTAACGTATAGACTGTGTTCTTTACTGTAGAAGGAAATCCTAGACCATAGCTTATAAATCTTTGACTCTTTGGGGGTTAATAACTTTCTTCTAACGGTATCTTGTCTCAACAGAGGGACGGAGGATTACACCTATAAGTCTATTTCTTTATTTAATTTCATTAACCTATGTTTATTTGTATTTGATTGATATTCATAATATTGCTGTTGTAGAGAGTTTCTTTATAGTAAATAAAATTTACATAAAAAATTTATTTACATGTGTTGGTAAGCTCGTCCCAACATATCCCTATTCCATTGATATAGTTTTCACATCTGTGCGTCTAACTGTCGTCACTTATGTGTGTGTGTATGTGAGTGGTTGATAATATATATATATTAATATATATATATATATATATATATACATATATATATATATATATATATATATATATATATATATATATATATATGTAGGTATACTGTCTGACTAACAAAGTTCTGTTGTAGAAATAGGCTGAACGAGAGGATCTTCTCGAGTCCAGGGACAGACTCTACCTATTTTGCCACCATTTCACTCGTGAAAATCTATTTTCTTATCTTATCTCTCACTGAGTCACCACCTGTCTAGTTCTACGCAGAAGGGACCAAACTATGTCTTAATTCCCCTATCGAAAATCTACGACACTCATACATAAATTCATACTAGTTGCATTTTACGACATTCCTGATGGAGCAGTAGCCATAGTCTTTCCTTATCTCTTAAGATTCCCCCGGGGGCCTATTTGGGGTATCCCCCGGGGGTATTTGGGGTACCCCCCGGGGGCATACATGGGGCCTATTGCAAAATAGAATATATTTACTGTTTGTTTAGTGTACCTTACCTGGGGCCTATTGTGAAATATAATATATTTTCTGTTTGTTTATTGGACCTTACCTGGGGCGTATTCCGAAATAGAATATATTTTCTGTTTCTTTATTGGACCTTAACAGCCCCCCCCCCCTCCCCCTTTTTTCCCCCCTCCTTCCTTGTAGCTTCTGTGTGAGCGCATAACAGTTTACATAGATTCTTGTTGACTGTTTGACACTTACTTCTTTCGGGTCAGAATTTCCATTAGCACTTTATTATCTTTATAGATGACTACTGATTGTGAGAGTGATTAAGAACGCTGGCCTGTCGCGGCAAAGGTACCGGCTGGAAACACGGTGGCGTCACGCTGCAGTCTGCGCAGCTGTTAATGGGTACCGGACTCTGTTGGAGATTAGGGACTGCAAAGGCAGCAAGGAAGGGAACAGGTCACCCCAACTCTGGAAGCCAGACGTAGTATAGTAAAGTCTCTAACACGTCAGTATCGTTTATGGGACTGCCTTTACCTTTTTACTGTTAGCAAACGCCCAGCTTGCATAGATGTGTAAAATTCTATGAAGATAGAGAATACGTTGAACGACCAGGAAGCTGTGTCAATGTATAAGAAAGAAAAAAAAAAAAATCAACTGCCATGAAGTTGAGAAGATACAAAAATAAGGGAAGGAAAAAAAAAGAATAAATGAACGAATAATTATAATAGAAGCAAAAGCAACTGATGGTAACAGAATAAGAAGAATCTCAGAGGTGAATTAAAACTTGAGCATCTCAGGTTTCTGATGTTCAAGTGCTAAAGGAGACAGGATTTTTGGAGGAGCGGGGGGAAGGAGAGGAGCACAAATAAAGGTAGTCTCACAGCAGTTTTTGTCCTAGGGAAAGGGGGGGGGGGTGTGAAGTGAAAGAGACTTCACCTATGCCAGGTCTCAGCCTTATGAGTTGGGGTGACTAGCTACCTTCATTGCTACCTTTGCCTTTCCTAACAGAACTGACTCAGATACCCATTTACAGCTGGGTAGACTGGAGCGCGATGCTCCTTGGGTTCGAACTCGATAACGCTGTCTCGAGAAGCTG
Organism: Oreohelix idahoensis; assembly: GCA_024509875.1. NCBI lineage: Eukaryota > Metazoa > Mollusca > Gastropoda > Stylommatophora > Oreohelicidae > Oreohelix > Oreohelix idahoensis. The sequence goes on along the minus strand of JAMPIV010020793.1, from coordinate 67,752 downwards.
ATGCTCTAACAATCCTGCCACACGACGCTCAAGAGAGAGATAAGATAGGAACAGAAGAGGGAAGAAAACGCAGGAAAAAAAAGTGGAGAAGTGGAAGAAGTAGAAATGGATGAAGTAGAAGTGGAAGAAGTAGAAATGGATGAAGTAGAAGTGGAAGAAGAAGTAGAAGTGGTAGAAGAATGAAAGAGAAGTAGAAGTGAAAGAAGAATGAGAGAGAAGTAGAAGTGGATGAAGAATGAAAAAAAAGTAGCAGTGGAAGAAGAATGTGAGAGAAGTAGAAGTGAAATAATGTGAGAGAAGTAGAAGTGGATGACGAATGAGAGAGAAGTAGAAGTGAAAGAAGAATGTGAGAGAAGTAGAAGAAGAATGTGAGAGTAGAAGTGGAAGAAGAATGAGAGGGAAATAGAAATGAAAGAAGAATGAGAGAGAAGTAGAAGTGAAAGAAGAATGAGAAAGAAGAAATAGCAGAGGACAAACAGATAAAGACAACGAAGGTGGAGACGTAAAAGTTGAAGAACGTAAAGTAACAACGAGGTCAGAAAGAAACTCTTAATTTTTTTAAAAAAGAGTTCCAGCAGAGTATGAAACCACCACTACAGTTAGTCCTGTGACAAGAAGCCTGCACCAAGCATTCACATTCTCTTGTAGCAGTTTGTCTGACTGTTTTAAATGACGAGGGTGCCATATTGGCCTTGTACGACATACCTGAGGGTGTAGTAGTTCTGTTCTTTGTCTCGTCAATGACCCCCCTGAACCTACAAGGGCTAAACCCTTGATGACATTGACTAATAAGCACATAGTGAAAGAGAGAGAAGAAAGAGGGAGGGAGTGAGGGGGAGGAAGAAAGACAGACAGACAGATAGAGAAACATTGCCAGGTAGGGGACGTGAGGAACGAAAACTACAGAAAGTCCTACTTCATATCCTCATCGCTGTCTTTAGATACAGATGTCTATTCAATCTTGATGAGATGTCTCTAATATACTTTCTTCCGTCCAAATGGACGGTCAGTCCCACACAATTTTTAGAATACAGACCAAGAAATATTTGTCTTCTTTGAAGTTGTATGCAAATCCACGAAACATTAATGGCCTTTCCTGATTGGCTCATATGAATAAGCATGAGCACACCAAGCCCGTCTGTAATCATCGTTGGAGCAAGCCGCTACAGCAGAGCTTCCAATTTGAATAATTTACTTCGTCGGTGGCACTGTTGTCAGAGGGCGATTCTATGTGATTATAGCGTAGTCGTTTGGTGAAAGATGGTTCAAAGGAATTAGCATCGTTTTATCATGTCTTTCCATCTCTTCTCAAACATCTTCTGCCTTATCGATACTTAATGGTGTATCCTTTCCCCTCCACAAATTACATTTCTTCGTTTCTTGGCATCAGTCTCTCTGTACCCAGTGTATTACGCGGGATGAAGCTTCCGTTCTTATTACCCAGGGCATTCACGCTTGTAAGTTCAGCTGGATGTCTTTGTGTCGTTAGAGTTTTCTGTCGCGTCTAGCAGAAGTTTATGTGGACACCCGTGGTTGTCTGTGCAGGTCTTGTTTACCAAAATGACACCACAGGGCAGCGTTGCAATTGCCACTCCGTCGCGTAGATTGAGCGTAGCATGAGTGTTATAAATGTTTTAGTGACCCTGCGAGACACAGTGTTTTTTATAGGCGTGAAGAGTTGTTGCAATCGATCAGAACTCATATGTTATCAGAGGCGGCACTTGGGTGCTATCTTTGCGGGCTGGGGCACCGAAATGAGAAAAAAAAATGCGGTAGTTATAATGTGAACCAACTCAGTAGTATGAAATTGATCTTAATAAGAGAAGAGTTCAGTAATGCACGGTAGGGGGCGCCAAACCGAGACCTCACACAACCTTGAAATATCTTTGGGGTCGGCCAGCCCTGTATGTTATGCCCTGTGCATGTCTTGTCATTTGGCTGCGTAGTTTTACATTGTGTAGCTGCATGTAAATTATTTAACTCTCTAAAAATGAGAGAGGTTCACAAAAACAGTAAATTAATGTAAATTATGTAGAACTGATAACGAACCAGACAAGTGCCAATGGAACAAGGGATGGGAAGAAGACGCTGACGATGGAAAGGACACATATTGAGGCAACCTATTGATAGTATTGCAAGGCAGTCCCTGTTCCGGAATCCCCCGGATAAGAGAGATAGACAAAGAACACATGGAGAAGAGAACTGGAGACATATATGAAAGGGAGCAGGAAGATACAGAGTGACTTTTAGTTGATGACCCGGAAGAGAAAGACTTGGTATACGTTTGTTGAAGGTTTAAGCTCCTGGGGGAGCTGAAGGCTGATGTTGATGATGATGTTGATGATGATGTAGTTGCACATTTCTTTTCAAGCTGTTATTGTTTTCCAGTCAGTGTTCTTGTAGTGGATGGCGTAGCACGATTGGTTTGTGATCAGTTGGGCTGCAACTGGTTACTCATAGAACTTTGGTTACAACTGGTTACTCATAGAACTTGGGTTACAACTGGTTACTCGTAGAACGTGGATTATAACTGGTTACTCGTAGAACGTGGTTTACAACTGGTTACTCACAGAACTTGTTACAACTGGGTACTCGTAGAACTTGGGTTACATCTGGTTACTCGTAGAACTTGAGTTACAAAACTTGAGTTACAACTGGTTACTCGTAGAACGTGAGTTACAAGTGGTTACTCGTAGAACTTGAGTTACAACTGGTTACTCGTAGAACTTGGGTTACAACTGATTACTTGTAGAACTTGGGTTACAACTGGTTACTCGAAGAACTTGGGTTACAGCTGGTTTCTCATAGAACATGGACTGTAACTGGTTATCCATATAGCTTTTGCTATTACTGGTTATCCATAGAACACTGGCTGTAACTGGTTATCCATAGAGCATGGACTGTAACTGGTTATCCATATAACTATGAGTGTAACTGGTTATCCATATAACTTTAACTGTAACTGGTTATCCATAGAACATTGACTATAACTGGTTATCCATAGAGCATGGGCTGTAACTGGTTATCCATAGAATATGGACTATACTTGGTTATCCATATTACATGGGCTGTAACTGGTTATCCATGTAATTTTGACTGTAGTTGGTTATACATATAAATTTGACTGTAATTGGTTATCCATACAACGTGCCGTAACTGGTTATTCATAGAACTTTGACTGTAACTGGTTATCCAAATAACTTTGACAACTGGTTATCCAGATAACTTTGGCTGTTACTGGTATCCATAGAACATGGTCTGTAACGTTATCCATATAACATGGACGTTAACTGGTTATCGATAGAACTTTGACTTTAACTGGTTATCCATAGAACATAGGCTATAATTTGTTATCCATATAACATGGACTGTAACTGGTTATCCATATAACTTTGACCATTACTGGTTATCCATATAACTTTGACTGTAACTGGTTATTCATAGAACTTTGACTGTAACTGTTTATCCAAATAACTTTGAATGTAACTGGTTATCCATAGAACTTTGAATGTAACTGGTTATCCAGATAACTTTGGCTGTTACTGGTATCCATAGAACATGGGCTGTAACGTTATCCATATAACATGGGCGTTAACTGGTTATCGATAGAACTTTGACTTTAACTGGTTATCCATAGAACATGGGCTATAATTTGTTATCCATATAACATAGACTGTAACTGGTTATCCATATAACTTTGACCATTACTGGTTATCCATATAACTTTGACTGTAACTGGTTATTCATATAACTTTGACTGTAACTGGTTATTCACAGAACATGCATTGTAACTGGTTATCCATAGAACATGGGCTGTAACTGGTTATCCATGTAACTTTGACTAACTGGTTATCCATAGAACATGGGCTGTAACTTTGTATCCATAGAACGTGCTGTAACTGGTGTAGCATGCTGTAAATTCAATGCCTTGTTATGATAGAAAGAAGGGAAATATCGGCCAATCAAATTCACGCAGCTCTCTCTCTCTCTCAAATAGTCGTAATGGCGTGTAAACAAATGGAGAGATTTGTGCGATGGAGTACGTAGACTTAGAGGAATTAAAAGAGAATGGATGGACGGAAAAACATTATAATAGTCTCGTTTGTCGAAGAAGAAGGCCACCCATATGCATGTCAAAGGAAAAGTTGCTTCGTTATTTTCGTTTTGAAGAAAATTAAAGGTAAAGGCGCCAGCATGATGAAAACTGCTGTGTCGATTGTCTTTAAAAATTTGATATCAGTCGCAGTCGGAACCAATTATGGACAACTTTATATAAAAGGAAAGTAGAAGTTATGGAACGTAAAAGGATATATAGATAAAAGTCATAGATAGCAGAGGTGAGAAGCATGAAGAAGATTTCTGGACACAGCTAACACAAACTCGCTCGAAGTCTGCAAAAATACACAGTTTGAGAACGGAAGCATTTTATTGCTTTCCGATACGCACGCGCGCTCTGTATAAAAAGGTAAGCAGCGGAATTTTCAAACTATACACACACAGCAGAAGACATTTAGATGGAGAGAAAGAGACGCTCGTCGAGGCTATAATTTTGCCATCTGTTGCAGGGCAGCTCTTCCATCACCAAACCGAGTCTATTCTGTGTTTTTCATGTATCCTAAGAGGGTATGTAAATTTATGAATAATTAATTTGTTTATTTGCAGCTTATTTAAATAGAATTGTATCAGGATCAGACCAGAGGACTGAACTGAAATTGAGTTGTGAATGTATAAAGGAATTCGATGCTTACCAACGTTAGCATAAATGTCAGTGGAGTGTTCAATTAAAACTGTTATACTGGGATAATAGACTTGGCACTCCAGAATGTGAAACGCGACGGTAACATCATAATCATGTATAAAACTGTATTATATTTATTCATGCATTATATTAGAATGATCTATGCAGATAAACACCTGTCTTGTCTCGCTATTCCTAATCAGAACTGATCCATGTATCATTCATATACATGGAAACATCTGAAAACGCTCATTCATGTACACGTAGGCTTGTGGACCCTATGACCAAAGGCTAGCCACTTGTCACGTATTGTCCTCAGGTTCATCCGTGTCAAACTACACCAGATGGTCTAGAATCCTAGATCAATAAGTGTATTCCTGGACCCCAATACAGGAGCATCAGATATTGTCATCTAGATTCGCGCCCTAGGCCCCATCAGTGCTTGGTGCTCTAGTGCAAGACTTTCAGCTGATACTGCTGTGTACATTCATAGAGGACAGCCACAACACTTAAATGTTAATTACTGTGTGTGGGAAATTCCATCAGCTCTTGTGAGGAGTAAAAGCAAAGTGACTAGTGTGTAGTGATGAGAAAAATAGTTCTGCACTACTAGAATAGACAAGAGATAACTTGAGTATTAAAGGAACATTTAGATGAACATTTTATATTATTTTGAAGATTCCAGAAAGGACTTCCTAATTAATTACTGAGTGAAACTCAACTGTTAAGTAAATTTGTAATTACATTTTATTCATTCACTTTTTCATCATTTCATCATCCATACTTTACACAAGAAGAATACGAAAGATAGATGTAAATAATAAATGATTCATTAATTGTAATCCTCTGACTTTTCACATTTATAATGTTGCAATTTTGAGTTTTAATGAATTGTTGATTATCATTGGTTAGTTACTGTTACAGTTGGGATTTATGTTGAAGGTGATTGGTGTAACAATAGGTCAATATATCGTGCTGATAACCTGAAGAATGCCGTGGGGGTTACAGATGGAACATTCAGTTGATAAACTAATTCAGAATGCCTTGGTGGATGGGTCCACATACAACGACGTTTAATGTGACGAATATAAGTTCAATCATGGGCAAAATTCATAAAGTACATACATGTAAAATGAGCTCCTCTCTGTCTTGTCTGGTTAATACATAACTGGCCGCTGTACTGAAGGTGGCGTCCAATCCACCCAAGTAATGTGGGACAGATTATGTAGACTTAGGAATATCAATGTGATTCCTTCTTAAAAATAGTTACGAATATTCTCTTATACTTCTGAATTACTTGTAAATCATTGTGGCGGCCCTCGAAATACTTTAAGCCACATAAAATATATCTTTCCTCCAAAATCACTGGAGCTATATCAAGTACGTCCTTCTTTGACAACTACAATCGACGAAAGGCCTAGAACCAACCGTTTGCATATATTAGTGCGAAACGGATTACGTCATAAACTCCCGGTGACGTATTAAATATATCGCGTTCAATAACAATTAAAACTCGTGCAGCATCATGATTAACCACAGATAGACATATTACCGCGTAGATTAACTGCTAATAGACTAAGTGTGGCCAACATTGCAAAAGTACATAAATAATCTTTAGCAGTTACATAGCGAAGGTGGCATCTTAGGCTTTGACTTTAATCTGAATACTATCTGAAGCAGAGACCTTCACAGCCGTGACTATCCTGTGATACCAGTGCTCTTTTCTGAGACTGGGACAACATTTTTGTCAGACAGAATTCTTCTTCTGTTCTTTCAGTTACAACTGATTATCCATAGAACTTTGGTAGTTACTGGTTATCCATTTCTTCTGCGTTCGTCCTGAAAAGGACGTTTGTTACGTTGTGTCGCCGTTTACAGCGTAGCTGCGATATTTGCACCTTTCGGCCCGACACATCCGATTTCAGCATGACATTTTTGAAACCGGGTTTGCCTTCCCTTTTCGATCCCTACTCTCTTGGCCAGACTGCAGTGATGCAGCCTGTTTCCAGGACCACCACTTGGAGGTGGAGTAGGGTCATGGTCAGCTGACCCTGACGCAAGCAGTCAAGCTATGGGTCGCTGACTGCATTCATCTCGTTTGCTGCGTCTTCGGTCCCGGTTATCCATCTAACTTTGACTGTAACTGGTTATCATTATAACGTGCTGTAACTGGTTATCCATATAACTTTGGCTGTAACTGGTTATCCATATAACATGTGATGTAACTGGTTATCCATACAATATGGACTGCAACTGTTGCTTACCAGTTATTTCTGTTTTGAACAGTTTTTTCTAGCTATCCTCTTTATGTTTCTATTTGCCTGCTTCATCTTCTATAGTTATTCTCCCCAATTAAGGCCTGGATGATAGACGTTTTGACAGCCACGTTCTTTTTATCCCAATAAATAGATCCTTCAATTTCAGTGTTAAATTGAACGATTGTGAACAGTTTTACTATAGCTGCCCGACACTCCTCGGTCCTCTTAAATTTAAGAGGGATATTCCAATTTTCACTCCATACTCACCCAGCGCGTTCTGACATTAACGTGTAAGCTCTTGCCGCTCTGTCCTACTTAATGCTACACAACTTTTCACACATGTAAAATAATGAAGCCTGGTTTTAATTAAATTTCTAATTGAGTTTATCTCTCACTAAACCTGCTGGCTCTTGTTATAGCAGAAAAAGTACGTACAGTTAAGTTGTTTAAATTTGGTTAAATTGCTTACTTCTCGAGGCAAAATTATCAGGTTCGATAGCGCCACACTCCAGCTGTACATGTCTCTGCTGTTGAGTTAGGGAGGGCAAAGGCAGCGAGGAAAAGATCTGGTTACCTCATGTCATAAAGCTGGACCTAGTTTAGTGAAGTCTATAACATATCACTCCCGTACGGCAGTATGTACTATGCGGCTACCTTTACCTTTACCAGAACGCAAAGGCAGTACAGTAGAGCATTGATTATAGTAAGAAATGGGCCCGAATGTGTGTGGAGTTCGATAGTGAGTAGTTCTAATAACTGATCAGTGGAACCATGGTCGTTAATTAAAGTTCAACGAAATTAACAAAGTAATGTTTTGTAAAATTAACAAAAATTTGCCAGTCCGTTACCTTATTGTTCACAACGTTCAGTCAGTTAAATTTAGATAGCCAGGATGTAACAAGCCTTGGAAGTCCGAAGGGTCGCCCACCTTTCTACTTAGTGTCGTTGCTGGTGGTTCTCACTTCCATCAATCATGAATATTAGTTTCCTGTGGTTCCTGGGGAGACGGTGACAGAGTAGAACAACGGCTGCCCCAGGCATGTCGTAAGAGGCAACTGATGTGAGGTTGTGCAGGGGGCTGGCAATCTTATAGCGTATGAATGGTTGGTGCAGACTTGCTACAAGGGGACCAGCAGCAGTGGTGGCGTCATGTTTCATAAGAAGAGAAATTGAAGAGAAGAAGATGAAATGTGGTAAGGCAAATCTAGAGAAGAAGATGAAATGTGGTAAGGCAAATCTAGAGAAGAAGATGAAATGTGGTAAGGCAAATCTAACAAGCCATTTTAGCGAGGCACGTGATGATGATAAATGCGTTTAGCTATATGTGATTCACTGGGGCATGCAGCGTTACTGATTTTGTAACTACTGTCCGTAATAGGTAAAGGAAAAAAAAAGGATCCCCATACACGCCCACTGAGGCATATTGGGAATATGGTGTTAGGCCCATATTTTCTTGACCATCGGCACGCTAGGGATGATGTGGTCAGCATCACGCCGGCCGCCTTAACCTTCCCAGAGTTGCTCTGGTACCCAATTCATGAAGCTGGGTCGACCCCGGAGCCGTTTGCGGTCTAAAATAATCCCACCTCAACTGGGGATCGAACCATGGACCACCGAGCTAGGAAGCCAGTGCACTAACCACTGCACTACCACGGCTCCTGTCCGTACGTTGGTGTTAATTATGTGACCACGACCGTTGTATCTGTAAGTTAATTGTTTTATAAGCAGTATCCCAAGGATTCTTCAACTTGTCATTGGATGCACAAATGCTAGAACCTCAGCAGCCCTAGTAACAACAACAACAACTTACTTACTTACTTAGTCGTTGATCTTCTACCCTGGGGGTGTAGGGTTTGCCGGAGAGACCGCCATATTATCCTATCGGCTGTCTTCCTCCTGGTTCCGACTAGTCCTGGGTTCTTCATAGATTGTCTAATGTTGTCCGACCAGAAAAGTCTGGATCGTCTGGAAGTCTGGGTCCCTGGCTCTTAGTTTCCAATACTTGTCGTGGTAGTCGATCTTCTCCCGTTCTGTAGACAAGGGCAAGCCTGTAATATCAGCACACCAGCGTTGCCACTCAGCGTGGATTCGCCTAGATCTAGGTATTTTTGGTCCCGCCTAGATGTCATTTCCCTTCATTAGTTGAAAAACGCCACCTAGATTTCGCCCCAAAACGGTCAAAATAGCCATAAAATCGCCCAAAGCAGCCCAAAATAGCTAAGTATGCGGTATCTATGTTTTTTTTCCCTTCAAAACATAGTGGCAACACTGCAGCACAAATATCATAATTCTGAAGTGGATTAGTCACTTTGGTGAGCATTTTCATAATCTGTGGCGATTTACAGTCTCCCCCCCCTCCCCTCTTTTATACATCTTTCGTGTTATTATTATCTATATTTGCTGCAGAATTTATCATCCCCCCCTTTTCACCCCTACCTTTCATATGATTTCACTGTTATGACATAGCAGCGTAAGAGACGGACCATTTCTTATGACTGGAGGTGATACAAGAAAGGAAGAACTGCACTCAGCCCAAAGTTATAACGTTGACAAGCCAGAGTTCCTAGTCCTCAAACTACGCATGCCCAAAAAAATAATAATAATAATCAAAATATATAAAATCCCAGCTTTTTCTGTAACTAACGCTAAGGGGTGCAACTTTGGTTGAAAGTTAGACATTAATTGTATTGTTTCCCTTATATGTACTCTTCCGAAAATAGTAACATCGACAAAGAAAAGTGCGCAAATGACGGTGTGCACATAAATATTTATAGAATGTGTGATCCCGTCCTCGCTGCTGCTACGTAGTCCGTGTACTGTGGTGATGCATAGTCATAGTGGTTTAAAAGAAATACTTTTGAATAAGTAAAATTGCCGTTAGATATTGGTCCTTTGGAATTTAATTCCCGTCTTATGACAGTCTTTTACACTAGTAATAATAATAAAAATTGCCATTCGTTATATTGGTAACTTCTGGAAAAAAACTGCCGAAGATTGTCTTGAGCAGGCTAAAACTTCGTGCCGACGGCTTCTTTTAAATATTCACAATGACAATTTGAAACACATGACAATGTAGTAAAGAGAAACTCATTTACAGAATCAAAGACCATTAGCCGCCTTATTGTGAGTCGGGATTAACTTCCCTTCCCTTTCAGAAGCCAGCAGGCAGTCAACCTTTATTATGAATGCAAAGCTGTCACGTTGTCTCATACATACCACACGAGCGTCTTCTACCAGTCATGAAAAATGCCCAACCACGTTATTTTTCCAGCGGACTGAACAGTCTGAATTTGTTTCGAAACTGACAGAAAAGATCAAATGAGCTTTTGCTTAGTAACTCTGTTGGGGATTAACCTTTGAAAAGTCAACGTTAGACAGAGACCCGATCTTTGATAATTGTTCCAGTAATGCTTTCAATTTATCCCTTTGAAAAAAAGTGAGAGAAGCGTGAAGTCTTGAAGTGGAAACGTGTCTTTTTTTCTACGTTGCGAGATTTCAGACTTGTCTTCTCATTAGTCTCATCACGGATTCTTGCAGTAATTATGTTTCACCGTGGTGTTAATCGACTTTTGTTGAAGCCTAGCGTGAGGCGAGAATTTAGCCGGATATTCTTATTCCAGTGATGAGAGATAAAGTAGTTAAAGAAACTGTCGGTATTCTCTTTGATGTTGTCTTTAGACTCTTCTTGGCTTAAAGGGGTAAGCAGAGTTGTGGAGTCGGCCAAAAAAAAATTCCCGACTCCGACTCCTGAAACTCTAGAAGTCCGACTCCAAGTATAGACGGGACAAAAATTTGAGGGACCTCCTAGTCCACAGCCGTCTGAAAACCGTCAACGATGGCCACTTTGGAACCAAACCATGTAACCGTACACGATGTAAGACATGTCAGTATGTAATCGAAACACGTTCAGTCTCGTTCCCTAACGCCAAGTTCACCATCACCCATGGCTTCACATGTGAGTCACGCAACGTCATTTATGCTATTATATGCAAACGTTGCACCATTACGTACATCGGCCAAACGGGCACACGACTGGGCGACCGATTCTGCAGACACCTCTATGACATCTCTCAGTTTAATTCCACACCTGTGGCCATCCACTTCAATGGCCCTGACCACCACGGTGCCACTGACATCCAGGTGACAGCCATCAGATACTGTTCCTCGGACGCCAGCAGTCGGTTTCGCCAGGAACAACGCCTCATCCATCTTATGGGTTGCCTCAAACCACACGGTTTGAATACCCAACATTCTTTTGTCTGAGACGCCTTTCTCTATCGAGTCCCTGTTGTATTATGACTTTCTACTTTGATGCGATCACTCTTTTTTTTTTTTTTTTTTTTTTTTAAATTACCATTTTTGTAATTTAATAATTTTATTTATTTATTTATTTTTTTTTAAATTTGTTTATTTATTTTATTTTATTTTATTTTTTTTTAATTTTTTTTTTTTAATTTTTTTTCCCTTTATTATTTTTTATTTTATTTATTTCTTTATTTAGTTTTTATTTTTATTTATTTATTTGTTTTAAATTTATTTATTATTATTATTTATTTATTTATATTTTATTTATTTATTTTATTTTATTTATTATTTATTGATTACTTTTTTCTCACTCTTTTCCAGTCCTTGTTTTTATTATTTCTTATCTTTATGTACTGTCAACTTCCTCTTTCCGATTTAGTGGCAGCCATCCTGCTTTGCTTCACTTGTGACTGTACTTAATATTAAGGGAGTTTTTTTTTCTCTTATTTTTATAGTTTCATGTTCTCTACTTAATTCTCATTTTCTTTCCCTCCTGTCTCTTGTTTGTCTGTCCCTGACGAAGGCCTTGTGGCCGCAACGTAGGTTTTTCTTGTCCTTCTCCTTGTAAGACGTATTACTATTTGTGTGAGTGTGTGTGTTTTTTTTATTTTTTTTTTTTTTTTAACAAGTATAGTTTAGTAGTAGTAATATATAGCATAAAATTAGAAGTCCGACTCCAAATATAGTTTAGTAGTAGTAATATAGCATAAAATTAGAAATCCGACTCCAAATATAGTTTAGTAGTAGTAATATAGCATAAAATTAGAAGTCCGACTCCAAATATAGTTTAGTACGGTAGTAGTAATATAGCATAAAGCTCGGAGGCCGGACATTTTTTATCCACTCCAACTTCGACTTTAACATTCTTCTATAAAACCTCATTTCTGTGACCTATAATGATTTTCCTAGTTGTTTTCTAATTGTCTATGACTCACATCTATATGTCAGGATTGGTTATATCACACAGAAGAACTCTCTTATATAAGTTCCATTGACAAAAAGTTGTTGCAAAAAATACTTTTCATTTTATGGATTGCTGCTTTGGCCTGCGCTATTCTCCTTTTCACCTTCAGACATGCATCTCCCATCCGATGTTATTAGTAACATGTCTAGGAATTTCTTCTTCTTCCTCGTTCGTCCTGAAAAGGATGTTGGTTGCTTTGTGTCTGTTTACAGCGGAGCTGCGATATCTGCGCCTTTCGGCCGGCACATACGACTTGAGCACGGCATTTTTTGGGAGGGAAACCTGAGGCCTGTAAACAGTAAATTAATATGAAACAAATATAAAGGTATGTTATCAGGCACTCGCAGGAAATAAAGAAGTAGAACACCAGACAACAGAAAAACAACAGACATGAGTGGCTCACCCAGGATTTGAACACTGGACCTTCCGTGCGACAACCCCGCCTAGCCATGCAAGCGAATCACACTATCCGCTCTGCCATCTACGCATCATCAAAAAATGATGTTTCAATGGCAGGTCAATAGTGCGAACCACAATACACGACACCAGAAGTCCTCCATGGGTGTCGTGTATTGTGGTTCGCACTATTGACCTGCCATTGAAACATCATTTTTTGATGATGCGTAGATGGCAGAGCGGATAGTGTGATTCGCTTGCATGGCTAGGCGGGGTTGTCGCACGGAAGGTCCAGTGTTCAAATCCTGGGTAAGCCACTCATGTCTGTTGTTTTTCTGTTGTCTGGTGTTCTACTTCTTTATTTCCTGCGAGTGCCTGATAACATACCTTTATATTTGTTTCATATTAATTTACTGTTTACAGGCCTCAGGTTTCCCTCCCTTATTTGTAATAAATGTTTGTACAATACCAAACCTACCCACTATCCTGTTCTCACTGTTCTAGTCTACTATCATTTACTGGACACAGTATTAAGGTCCTAAGGGTCTTGTTGGATTCGGCCTATACTGCTTGATAGAAATACAACAGAAGTGATTGCGTCGTTAATAGGCTGAACTGCCCATGGAGGACTTCTGGTGTCGTGTATTGTGGTTCGCACTATTGACCTGCCATTGAAACATCATAATTTTGATGATGCGTAGATGGCAGAGCGGATAGTGTGATTCGCTTGCATGGCTAGGCGGGGTTGTCGCACGGAAGGTCCAGTGTTCAAATCCTGGGTAAGCCACTCATGTCTGTTGTTTTTCTGTTGTCTGGTGTTCTACTTCTTTATTTCCTGCGAGTGCCTGATAACATACTTTTATATTTGTTTCATATTAATTTACTCATTTTTTGGGACCGGGTTTGCCTTCCCTCTTCGATCCCTACTCTCTCAGCCAGACTGCAGTGATACAGCCTGTTTCCAGGATCACCACGTGGAGGTGGAGTAGGGTCTTGGTCAGCTCTGGTTCGCTGACCCTGACGCAAGCAGTCAAGCTATGAGTCGCTGACTGCATTCTCTATTGCTGCGTCTTTGAGTCCCGTCTAGGAGTTTGAATCTGGTGACTCGTTATCAAAACTGTTACACTTACTTTGATAGTGCATTCTGGAAAAGTCATTTCCTTCTCTGTGATCTAAGGGAGGAGATCGGAGCACTGCCAAAACCAAACCAAAATTGCCATCTTAATGTGGACAGCCTTGCATAGGTCAGAGGTAAAGATAGGGTGGTTCCATAGCTGACAGAAACTGCCGGGAAATTTGAAGTCTGCAAAAACCGGAAAAAAATTGGCCGTGGCTAATTATAAAAGTTAGAAACAACAAGCCTTTAGGTGCCATACTTCCAGGTCTTTTATGTTCGGATTGCGCCGTAATATAATCGACAGACCTTGTGTTTATGTTGAACGGGGAACGACTTGCCAAAACTCCTATTAAAAAAAAAAAAATAACAACATACCTTTCTTAGAGAAAGAGGGATATATATATATATATATATATATATATATATATATATATATATATATATATATATATATATATATATATATATATATATATATATATATATATATAGAGAGAGAGAGAGAGAGAGAGAGAGAGAGCCCCCTCATCACTTCAATGTAGAAATACTTCATTACAGATATTGATAACGGTGCATGCAGGTATGCTCTGGATCAGCGGTTCTTAACCTGGGTACGCGTATCCCCACGGGGAACGAGAAGCTTGTTAAGGGGGTACGTGGAATATTTGATAAATAACTGAATTATCGTATTGAAATATTTCAACAACGAAACATCCGTTTATAACAACTTTTCTCTATGGATCAGGATTCTAAATCCTGTTTTTAGTCAAATCCTAAGCAAGTAACAAAATGGGACATGCACGTGATATGCGGGTATCGCTTTAAAAAAAAAAAAAAAACTGTACCAAGGATAAATCTGTTCGTTGACAAGTAACATTATTAAGGGTCTCACTAATACAACTTTAGAATACTAAAAATATTGTATACCGAATAAAGCTTTATTTATAAAAACTTATTTAATTTCTGTGTGTGTATTTTCTGTTGTCAACATGCAAGACAAAGTCTAGAATTTGTTTCTTTCCCTAGCGAGGAGGCGGAGATAAGGTAAAAGTAGTTTCGTAGCAGATACTGACATAGGGGAGTTAGAGGCTTCATTACATTAGGTCCAGCTTCGAGAGGTATGGTGACCAGATCCATTCCTCATTACCCTTTGCCATCCCTAACTCAAAAGCAGATTCAGGTACCCAGTCAAAGCTGGGTAGACTGGAGCGTGACCGCAAGGTTTACCAATAGCCAAAGGGGTACAGGGAGAGATGAAGATTGGGAACCCTTGCCACCAGACACTAGAAATTACTCAGCATGAAATAGAACACCAGGATAATCAGGATCACTATCTTCGTCATCAAAGACAAGAGCCGCGCGCAGTGACGAGAGAACAAAGGATTTAGAAATAACCTGAATATCAGCAGATCTACGTGCTGTCATTGGTTGTAATTTCTTGTGTGCGTCTTCTCATGAACAGTGTAGACAATGTAGCATTTCTTCTTTCGTTGACGCTTGTATGGCAGAAATTATATACTTATTTACTTACTTAGTCGTTCCCTTTCTACCGTTAGGTGTAGAGGTTTGGAAGAGAGAGCGCCAGACTATCCTATCGGCTGTCTTCCTCCTGGCCTGGTTCCATTCTAGTCCTCGGTCCTTCAAAAATTGTCTAATGTTGTCCTCCCAGCGGACTCTGGGTCGTCCTGGGGGTCTGGATCCCTGGCTCTTTGTTTCCATGCTTGTCGTGGTAGCCGATCTTTTCCCATTCTGCAGACATGGCCAAACCATCTTACTTGGGACTGTCAGGAGTTATATTTGTGTTCTTTTTTTTTTTTTTTTTAATGAGAACTATCGGTAAAAACTATCTTTTTAGTGATGAAATAAAAAAATAAAAACCAAAAATAACTAATAATGAAATTTACTTGAAGATAGCGCCTTCGACATTAGCTTCCCATTCTCTCTCCCCCCTCTCTCTCTCTCTCTCTCTCTCTCTCTCTCTCTATATATATATATATATATATATATATATATATATATATATATATATATATATATATATAAACCATTTTTATTTAAGATTGTGTGAGCTTTGTAAATGTGACGCTAAAAACGTCTGGGTTCCACTTATAAAAGAGAGAGATGAAACTTCGCGTGCAGATGTATTTCTGGGTACATTTTGATCGTTGTGACCGATATTGCCCAAACCAATTTTATATAATATTAAAAGAAAAGCGAAATAAGGCGGAAATAACTGCATTAAAGTATGAATTTTAAAGTAAGGGAAATAATTAACTGCGAATATAGATTGTGTTCCTTACCTCACAGCACTGCTGTGAAAAAGATCCTTTTCCGCCACTTACCCATCCTCCAAGCAGATTCTGTGACCCGAGAAGTATTCATTGAGGCACCTTTGGTGGCATATAGACGCGACAAGAACCTGAAGGATCTTCTTGTTCACAGCCGTCTCCCAACTGAGAGTGTCACTCACTTTGGCACACCATCCTGTGGTCGGATACGATGCACGACGTGCAAGTATGTCATCCAAACGCACAAGGTGTCTTTTCCTGAGGCCACGTTCACCATCACTAATAGCTTCACGTGTGAGTCGCGCAATGTCAATTATACAATCATATGTAAACGTTGCAGCAAAACCTATATTGGCCAAACAGGCAAACGACTTGTGGACATATTCAGCCAGCACCTTAATGACATCTCTCAGCAAAAATCCACATCAGTTGCCATACACTTTAATGGTCCTAACCACCATGGTCCCATCGACATCCAAGTCACTGCGAACAGATCCTGCTCCTCTGACACTGCTAGCCGAGTCCATAATGGGCAACGTCGTATCCATCTTATTGGGTGTCTAAAACCAGCTGGTCTTAACTGTCGTGAGAGGGTTGAGATGTTTTTAAAATATCAGATATCCTGAACAAAGAGATAAGTAACAGGGAAAAAAACGAGTTTTAATGATCCCCTTTATTACCAAATGAAAGGTAACTTCGACGGACAACTGACAGATGGCAAAAGATCAGCCGGGCGGCTGCAGCTGAGGTTCAGAGATGTGTGCAAGAGAGAAATGAGGCACTGGATATATAAATCCAGCAACCTGGGAGGATGAAGCTGCCGGTCGCATTAAGTGACGATACTTCCTTCGGCACCACCCCAGATTGGGAGAAAAGTAGAACTCACAAGTGTAAGAGAAAAGAATACGCCGAAATTAACACCAGGCAATAAACAGCTGAGGGCTATCACTTCAGGGGCGCATTCCCATAGTCAGTTATGAATGAAGGGTGCTGCTGCTACTACTACTGCTAGTAGTAATAACTACTACTACTACTACTACTACTACTACTACTACTACTACTACTACTACTACTACTACTGCTGCTGCTGCTACTACTACTGCTGCTACTACTACTACTGCTGCTGCTGCTGCTACTGCTGCTACTACTACTACTACAGCTGCTGCTGTAACTACTGCTACTATTACTGCTACTACTGCTGCTACTACTACTACTACTACTACTACTACTACTACTGCTGCTGCTGCTGCTGCTACTGCTACTGCTGCTGCTGCTGCTGCTACTACAACTGCTGCTGCTGCTACTACTCGTCGTAAATTTTGATAGGTATTATAGATAGGTTTGGTCCTTCTGAATAGAACAGGCGAAGTGGGAAATAATGAGATTTAAAAGTATGAGAAATAGAGTTCACGAGTGAATAGTTTAAGTGTAGAATCTGTCACTGGATTGAGAAGATACCCTAGTCCAGCCTATCTTTACGACTGTAATTTTTTTAACAGACCGTTCTACGCTCCTGTCGTGAAACGAGTGTAACCCACTACTTTGTTAATCACTATGTCGAGATACAGATTTGCTTCAACCAATCAACGATCAACGTTCACCAGTCTCTGAGACAGAATAAATTAACGGCCATCATGTTCACGCAAGATGGCGGATTAAAACTGAATAAAATTAGGCTGTATGAGACCAGGTACCAAACCGGAGGAAACCAATCATTTTGCTCCGCCAGGAACCAACCAAAAGCTTTCCTTAAGCATTTACCTACCTATATAATCGGGCGGATTTTATGCATAATCACACATCACCGAGACGACGCCAGAGATACCGACCGACTGAAGAGGAAGAAGCTGTCACCTTGATTTAGAGCTTACCTGAGGGCATCGACCTGCAGCCTACTTCGCTAAGTCGCGTCAAAAACTGGCCTGTTTGAATCTTAGAGGGTAAATATGTTTACGATAACCTTTAGGAAAATAGGCTTTCCGCAGGTCTATAATGTTGGTATTTGTTGTGTGTCATTTATACTACCTATCAGGTTACTAATTGTATCTTGGGGAAATTAAGTATAATGATTGTATTTCCTATTATGATTGAATAGACGAAGGCTAATAGGACTCATACTTCAACCTATTGTCTCCTATACTTCAATCTATTGTCTCATCTAACTCCAACTGTAATATAACCAAAACAGTCCTTGTTAGGACTCAATCTATTGTCTCCTATAACTCAATCTATTGTTTCACATAATTTCAGTCTATTGTCTCAGATAAGACCAACTGAAATATAACCAAAACAGTCCTTGTTAGGACTCAATCTATTGTCTCATCTAACTCCAATCTATTGTCTCCTATAACTCTAACCTGATATATCACCAAACAGTCCTCGTCGCATATACTCCTATCAATAGAACATAACGTTATTGTTAGGATATATGTTACCAGCTTGTATAGCACTCGTCAGAGAGGGCATTCATCCTACATGCAAACACTGAGGCACACGCTCATTTCATCCACATTAGAAATAGGTGGGCTTGAGGACAGAAATTAGCCCCTATTTTTCCTTGTTACAGGTTTATACGTGTCATAAAAACTGAGATCGTGGGTCATCAATCCAGCTGCCTGGAACTCCGCAGGAGCATAGAGGTTGTCAAGACTCTACATCTTTAGTCCCCCTCAGTCTTGGGTGGGCTAACGAAACGATCAACAGCTGGTGTTTTGTGTCAACCAAACCAACAAGGACAGCACTTCTAAGAGATGAGTACACATTAGTACCATTTCTGTCGGCATTGTGAGCAAAATCTAAGTCAATGAAGAAAACGTGAATTAGCGTAGCGAGAGACAATAATAAGATCATAGTGGATAAATTATACGAAAATAACAGCATAGCTGATAAGTGTTATATCCTTAATTAACAGCACAGCTGATACATGTACTATAATTGAATAACAGCACAGCTGATATAATTTTTTGTTCCTATAATTGGAAAACTTGTTGTAATATTTATTTACATATCTATATAAATATAAATATTTGTAAATCATATGTAAACTTACTAATTCATTACATTCCATTTTTCAACATTCACCTTTCAGCACAAGAGTAGATAGTGTATATATACTAAATAAAATATAAGGAAATTGTATTTTGAACGACTTGTCAATTTTATCATTGTTAAGTAAAAATCTGTTTCCTTGTTTTGTTTAATATCACAGTTAGTTACACAGCGGAGGTGGCACTTTATGTCGGTCTCCTCTCTACTATTGTTTCGAGATCAGATCATTCACAGCCGTAACTAAGTTGTGATACCAGTAGTTCTCACAGACACTGGGACTTCACCATTTTCTGCAGAAATTCTATTTCTGTAATTTTCAGGACTATACTAATCCTACAGCCAAATAAAACCTCTCGCCACACTGGGGGCTCGTTCCTGGGATATTTTTGTATATCTTGAGCCATACTTAGTCTATTCATCTATCTACACTCTATCTTGTGCCACCCATAGATAACTAAGAAATTTTTTTTTTTTTTGAGAAATTCTATAATAGGATTTTTTATTGTTTTCTTAGGAGGAGTACTATTTAGTACTCAGTAAATAGTTGATGCTCACAAAGTTGCACGGAAATTATTTGTTCATTTAAATTAATTAAGTTTAATTACAATAATTGGGTTATAGTAAATTTACATACCCTATCTAAGTAACGCCATGGCTGATCTAGTGAAGTTCAGGACTGCGATCATGCAGATGGGTAAGGAATTAAACATGACAGGTGATGCTCTTACTCAGTATGTCACAACAGAAGTGGACAAACACATGGATAGGGAAGAAAGAAAGTTGCAATTAGAGACAGAAGCCAAAAGACTGGAAGCTGAGAGAGAAGACAAAAGACTGGAAGCCGAGAGAGAAGACAAAAGACTGGAAGCTGAGAGAGAAACCAAAAGATTAGAAATCGAAGCCAAGAAATGGGAGGCTGAAAATGAGGCAAAGAAAATTGAAGCTGAGGAAAGGAAATTACAAGCAGAGAGAGACCATCAGTTGAGATTAAAAGAGCTTGAAATTCAGGCAACTACTGGCAATAATGGTGGTAGCTCACCTCACTCAGAGAGTAGCTCCAGCCAGAGCACCTCAAGTGGGGCCATGAATTTTCATCTGGACCCATTTGTTGAGAAAGAAGACGTCATTGAGTCGTACCTGGATAGATACGAAAGACTTGCCACTACCTATGGCTTAGGGAAAGAAAAGTGGAGTCTTAAACTATCTCAGGGATTGAGAGGTGTTGCCTACGATGTATATTTGAAGCTCTCAAGAGATGACCAGGAAGATTACAAAATCCTGAAGCAGGCACTGCTTGTGAGATATGAAAAGAACTCAGAATCATATAGAAAGAAATTCCGAACAGCTAAACTTCTCCCAGGAGAAAACTATCACCAATTCTCTGCTAGATTGGAAACTTATTTGGAAAAATGGAGTAGTTTAGGAAAGTGTCAGGATCTGAAAGAAATGATAATGATGGAGCAAGTGAAAGAGTCCATGCCTCAAGAAATGAGGAAGTTTATCATGGAACAAGGAGCAGAGAGATTGGAAGATATTGTAACTGTTGCTGAGAGATATCAAGCAGCTCAGGCAGAATTATTAGGAAATAAGAAGAAGCAGGGTGAAAACTTCAAATCATCACAAAACTATACCAAATATGAACAAAAGGACCATACCACAAGGAACAAACAAAGATTTGACCAAAAGGACAAAAACCCTCTAAGATCGGATAAGACACCTTACCGGAAGGAAGGAAAGTGGTGTAAAACTTGTCTAATGAGTAACCACAATACTGCGGACTGCAGAAGGAAGAATCATCCTCATCATGCTGCATGTCTTACAACAGGGAAGCCAGGAAGGAAGGAACTGGCAGTAAGTCAGAAGGACTTCCATCATCCCCCTGTCTGTGAGGAAGTGACCGTGAATGGCACTCAAGTACTGTGTTTATATGACACAGGATTAGACTTTGATTCAGTTGTGTGCTCTTCTCTAGTGAGTCCTGACCAGATAACCATGGAAACAGTGGAAATCAGAGGACCTATCAAGGGAGCAAGAACCATGACATTACCCATAGCCCGAATCAACATAAGATCTCGCTATGTGGAAGGAGAAATCAAAGCAGCAGTGATGGATGACCCTATTTACCCTTTGATTTTGGGGTGTAGGTATGTTTTCCTTGGAGAACCTATAAAACCTGTAGTTATGGCAACAGTCCAGACCAGGGAAAGCTTCAGGAAAATGGAGGAGAATCCTATCAATACTCATCCAGAAGAGATGAAAAAGGCTCAGGCAGCAGATAGCACACTGAAGCCTTGTTTTGGCAAATTGCCTAAAGCACATAACCCTCCAGAGAAAGGAGACTTGTATATGAAGAATGGCCTACTACACAGAAAAACTGGAACAGGACCTAAAGGGCATGGACAGCTTGTAGTTTGCAGTAGATATTGTTGGACCCCTCACTAGGACCAAGAAGAGAAATGCTTACATCTTAACCTTGGTTGATACTTGCTCTATGTGGGGAGAAGCAGTGGCCATGTCAGCTATAGATTCAAAGCACGTGGCAGAGGCCCTGTTGACAATATTTACCCGATTAGGTTTCCCGCATCAGATATTGACTGACAATGGGTCTCAGTTTAAGGGAAAGCTAACACAAGAAGTATTCAGGATATTTCAAGCCAGGCACTATCATTGTAGTCCCTACCATGCCCAAGGGAACGGTCAAGTAGAGCGGTTCAATGGTACGCTTATTTCAATCCTTAGAAAGCTGGCGAGTGAAAAACCTGATACTTGGGATACATACTTACCCGCGGCACTATTTGCATATAGGGAAGTACCCCACAATTCAACAGGATTGGCTCCAGCTACATTGTTGTTTGGAAGACCAATCAAAGGTCCACTGGAAGCATTGCTGCGGACATGGACTGATGAAAAGGCAGAGGAAACAGTGACTTCCGCATACCAGTACGTCAACGAGTTGACATCTCGCTTGAAAGCAGGTTGGAAACTGGCCAATGATAACTTAAGACAGGCCAGGAGGAAGCGTGCTGCCTACTACAACAAAAAAGCAAAGGATAGGGAACTGGAGGTGGGCGAAAAGGTGTTATTACTGTTGCCGAGCAGCAATAATAAATTGCAGATTGGATGGCAGGGACCCTATGTCATACTGGAAAAACTTTCCAGGACCAATTATAAGATTGACAAGAAAGGAAAGGAGAAGGTATATCATGTCAATCTTCTTAAAAAATGCTATGACAAGGAATCATCAGATGTTGCACATATCATGACCCTAGCCATTGCAACAGAAATGCACGGTGAACCACTTCACTCTATGGAGTATCCACTCACAACTACAGAGGATTATGTTCAAGTAAATATTAGTGAAATTTAACTCCAGAGCAGAAGAAGAGGGTTCAGAAAGTGTTGGAAACCCATGCTGATGTTCTCACAGATAAGCCAGGTCGTACGAATCTGTTAGAGTACGACATGAAGGTTACAGACCCTACCCCAGTATGCATGAGAACATACCCTATACCCTATGCGAAAGCCCAAGCACTAAGGGAGGAAGTTGATTATCTGTTGAAGGAGAAAATTATCTCGAAGTCAGACTCTCCCTATAGCTCAAGTGTGGTGCTATTGAGAAAACCGAGTGGTGAACACAGGTTATGTATTGACTACCGGAAGCTTAATGCGATCACAGAATCTCAGGTGGACCCATTACCTGACACCAACCAGCTGTTCTCTACACTGAGTAAGGCTAGGTATACTACCAAATACCAGTGAAACCAGAAGTTAGGAAAATGCTGGCATTTAGTACATCAGACGGACACTACGAGTTTAATGTACTACCCTTTGGGCTGAAAAATGCTCCCAGTATCTTTTCAAGAATGATGAGGAAATTGTTGGAACCTCTACAAAATCCCCATATCACTAACTTTATGGATGATATTCTTGTTGCTACAAACACATTTGAAGAGCATATAGTAGCGCTCTCCATGTTGTTTGACAGACTGAGAGCCACTGGATTGACTGCACGTCCAACCAAGTGCTATATCGGTTGTAAGGAGTTGGAATTCTTAGGTCACACTTTCTACAGGTCATATGTCTCCTGACCCAAAGAATATAGAGAAGTTAAAGAAGGCACCCAGACCTCAAACGAAGAAAGATGTGAGATCATTCGTGTCATTATGTGGGTTCTATCAGAAGTACATACCCCACTTTAACTCTCTGTGTGCACCGTTAACTAACTTAACGAAGAAAGGACAGCCTGACAAAATCCAATGGAATGCTGATTGTGAAAAAGCTTACACAGAGCTAAAAGCAAAACTCACCAGCAAACCCATCCTTACTCTACCCGATATCACACAGGAATTTGTATTAAGGACGGACGCTAGCAGTATAGGTATTGGTGCAACTCTCTTGCAGAAATCAAAAGCCCAGCCGGAGGTACTTTTACCAGTAGCCTACGCCAGTAGGAAGCTGAATGCAGCTGAATTGAACTACTCGACCATAGAGAAAGAATGTTTAGCTCTAATTTGGTCCATCAACAAATTTTCACCTTATCTGTATGGGACACACTTCATTGTCCAAAGCGATCACCAACCTTTAACATTCTTGGCTGCATCTAAAAAGCTAAATTCGAGATTGTTAAGGTGGAGTCTGCTTCTGGCGCCTTATTCCTTTACCGTGAATTACATTCCGGGAAGAGACAATGTAGGAGCTGATTTTTTAAGTCGACACCCTAGTACTCTGGAAGGACAGACGCAAAAGGATTAACCACAGCAGGGGTTTACACGTCAGCTATGACAAGTCACAGCCAGGAAAGGAGGGGGCTATGTCGTGAAACGAGTGTAACCCACTACTTTGTTAATCACTATGTCGAGATACAGATTTGCTTCAACCAATCAACGATCAACGTTCACCAGTCTCTGAGACAGAATAAATTAACGGCCATCATGTTCACGCAAGATGGCGGATTAAAACTGAATAAAATTAGGCTGTATGAGACCAGGTACCAAACCGGAGGAAACCAATCATTTTGCTCCGCCAGGAACCAACCAAAAGCTTTCCTTAAGCATTTACCTACCTATATAATCGGGCGGATTTTATGCATAATCACACATCACCGAGACGACGCCAGAGATACCGACCGACTGAAGAGGAAGAAGCTGTCACCTTGATTTAGAGCTTACCTGAGGGCATCGACCTGCAGCCTACTTCGCTAAGTCGCGTCAAAAACTGGCCTGTTTGAATCTTAGAGGGTAAATAGGCTTTCCGCAGGTCTATAATGTTGGTATTTGTTGTGTGTCATTTATACTACCAATCAGGTTACTGATTGTATCTTGGGGAAATTAAGTATAATGATTGTATTTCCTATTATGATTGAATAGACGAAGGCTAATAGGACTCATACTTCAACCTATTGTCTCCTATACTGTCGTGAGAAATTCTAATCCACATATATAAATTAAAAAGTAAATGTAAAGCCTAACAAATAAATTCTATAAAAGGAAGAAGAATGGTAAAGAACAGTGCTGTCACAATGACAGTACTCGAAATCCCCTTTGTTTTATGCTTCGTCTGCAAATTGTAACGTTTCCACGTTAAATATAAGCCACTGCATAAATACATGCGTTTCCACAACCCAATAAAACGTGTACTGCAGTTCTAAGAAAAACCTTGAGATACGCAAGTGATTAATGACCTAAATTAATCCTAACATTAATTATACTACGTTACCAAAACGAACGAACAGATGGACTAAGATGGAAAGAAGGGAGGGCTGAAGGCAGCAATGCAAGCAACACTAAACACGCGTCTCGCTATATTAATGCCACCCCTAACACGCGTGTAAGGCCACATGCACTAACTTTATTTCAGACGGACAGTGATAAAAACACTACCCTTCCCAGAGTTAGGTTTTAAAAAACCTGAAAAACGCTTATTAGGAAAGATGACATTAGATGGATTTACGTTTGAAAACATGACAGTACCCAGACACCACATGGGGATTGAAGTGAACAGGAGGTGGTAGAAAATGCACATTTTGAACGCAGCCACCTAGCTCCCTTAGATTGAGATATTTGGATTCCTTAGGGCTTGCTGACACAGAATATGTTAAGTGTTACGCAAATAGTCCAGGAATTAATAAATTATAGGCAAAAGAAAATAATGAGGGTGTCAGACAACCTAAAAACTCGGAGTCGCTCAGTGGCAGAATTTTAGACCACCATTGTACGGAAATAGGCCACAAGTTACATTTGAATAGATTGGAGGGAATGATATGTAAGGCTAAACACGATTAGTCGGACTATAAATGCTATCTTTTGTTGTCAAGGGAGACGGAAGTAAGAGTACTTTTTTTCAAACGATGGGGTAGAAATGGCCTGATTGGTTAGGTCTGTTAATATAGTTAATTGATAGCGTTAGTTCGAGACCACTAGTTCAAATAAGCTTGATAAAGCAACAGTGCGTTGAAGCCAGCTCATATTTTTGCTAAATAAAAGCCTGGAACATAAGCAGATGGGAATTTGTGCCAGTATTTGTGCCTACATTCATTGCTAGTCAACGTATCTGTGTTTATTTCCTTGAATTGTGGTAGGTTGAAATATTTGATCTCTTTTTAATGAAAATTGAATGTACATTGATAATTTATGTCTGTATATATGTGCAGTTCAGTAGCGAACATGAGACAAGGCCTATATCTATATATATATTGCTCCAACCTGAACAGAAGGTGTCGGAGAAAAGTCAAACTACATGGAATTACCACATAGTACATTGACACCTACCTTATGACATGGAAGGACTTATAGCTGAAAGTGCAGAGGCGTAGTAACCATTAGGGAGGTTAATACTGGAGTAAACTGCTTCAGAAGAAGATAGCAGTTAAACTAAAGCTCTGAACTCTGTGTTTGTGATGTATTGTGCTCAGTCTAGCCAGATAGTATAAATTAGTTCTGAAGTAGGAGGTACATCCTTCTTGTTTCAGGGACTGTGGTCCTAGTTATTGAAGCCGCACCTGGTCTGAGCATTTGCTGAATCCAGAGGCTACAACATACTCTTTGGTCCCTGTAGTAACCAGTGAGGTGTCTTCAGAACCAGTGAGGTGTCTTCAGAACCAGTGAGGTGTCTTCAGAACCAGTGAAGAAGTCTAGCAGAGGAGTCTTTGCCTGCCGCCATCACGAAAGTTAAGCCCTTCGTGGCCAACAGAGCTCAACAATTTGTACCACCTCCTCTTAAAATGAATTGTATTAATTAAAGAGGGGTAATTAATTGTTTTAATGACAGGAACTGAGAACATCTCCAATACTAGTTCCAACAGAAACAAACACATGCAGTCATGATGTCTAATAAGAATCTATCTTGAAGAACAAAACCAGTATTACCTCATATTACCACATCACAACTCACACACATAGATTACTAATATTGTATGTCAATGCAAAGACCACATTTATATCTGTGTACATAATATTTGTAATTACATGTTATAATATTGCCTGGTTCACTGTGTAGTTGAATCAGGATCACTATTGTAGAAAAAATCAATACATCTGTATATATCTGAAATTTATCATTGAATCTTTTAAGATAGTCTTCTAGAGTGTTGACTGTTTGTGAGTGTCACAGTGTTGTCAAGTGTGGTGGAATAATTAAATTGTTTATCTGTTTGTTGTTGTGGTGACTTACACTTCATCATTTGCATAACCCTAGACATATAACGTTGCCAACACAATATTCCAGAATAATTCTGACTGAGATATAAATATGTGGCAGTAAGTAAGGTTATCTGTAAAACACTACACATATTAGATACAGATACCTTCACAGCTGATCTCAGTCAGTACACTAAGTCCCTACAAATATTTATATCATCCCACTTTACCACATATACTTCAATCTATTGTCTCATCTAACTCCAACTGTAATATAACCAAAACAGTCCTTGTTAGGACTCAATCTATTGTCTCCTATAACTCAATCTATTGTTTCACATGATTTCAGTCTATTGTCTCAGATAAGACCAACTGAAATATAACCAAAAGTGCTTGTTAGGACTCAATCTATTGTCTCATCTAACTCCAATCTATTGTCTCCTATAACTTCAACCTGATATATCACCAAACAGTCCTCGTCGCATATACTCCTATCAATAGAACATAACGTTATTGTTAGGATATATGTTACCAGCTTGTATAGCACTCGTCAGAGAGGGCCTGGTATATTATAGGGGGAAGGAAATTGTTGTATCACACCTAGGTGTACATATTATTGGATGTATTCATGTATTGAACTTATATTATGGGATGTATTCATGTATTGAATGTATTCATGTATTGAATTTATATTATTGAATGTATTCATGCATTGAATTTATATTATTGAAAGATATCCATGTATTAGTTTATCAGAAAGAATGTTTTGCAAGTAGACACCTGTCTTGTCTCGCTATTGCTAAATCATACTGAGCCATGTTGTCATTCATCCTACATGCAAACACTGAGGCACACGCTCATTTCATCCACATTAGAAATAGGTGGGCTTGAGGACAGAAATTAGCCCCTATTTTTCCTTGTTACAGGTTTATACGTGTCATAAAAACTGAGATCGTGGGTCGTCAATCCAGCTGCCTGGAACTCCGCAGGAGCATAGAGGTTGTCAAGACTCTACATCTTTAGTCCCCCTCAGTCTTGGGTGGGCTAACGAAACGATCAACAGCTGGTGTTTTGTGTCAACCAAACCAAGAAGGACAGCACTTCTAAGAGATGAGTACACATTAGTACCATTTCTGTCGGCATTGTGAGCAAAATCTAAGTCAATGAAGAAAACGTGAATTAGCGTAGCAAGAGACAGTAATAAGATCATAGTGGATAAATTATACGAAAATAACAGCATAGCTGATAAGTGTTATATCCTTAATTAACAGCACAGCTAATACATGTACTATAATTGAATAACAGCACAGCTGATATAATTTTTTGTTCCTATAATTGGAAAACTTGTTGTAATATTTATTTACATATCTATATAAATATAAATATTTGTAAATCATATGTAAACTTACAAATTCATTACATTCCATTTTTCAACATTCACCTTTCAGCACAAGAGTAGATAGTGTATATATACTAAATAAAATATAAGGAAATTGTATTTTGAACGACTTGTCAATTTTATCATTGTTAAGTAAAAATCTGTTTCCTTGTTTTGTTTAATATCACAGTTAGTTACACAGCGGAGGTGGCACTTTATGTCGGTCTCCTCTCTACTATTGTTTCGAGATCAGATCATTCACAGCCGTAACTAAGTTGTGATACCAGTAGTTCTCACAGACACTGGGACTTCACCATTTTCTGCAGAAATTCTATTTCTGTAATTTTCAGGACTATACTGATCCTACAGCCAAATAAAACCTCTCGCCACAGCTCCATACATTTAAGATATATGTTTAACTAAACACAAAAACACACACACACACACACACACGCACGCACACACACACACACACACACACACACACGTGACAACAAGACACACAAACGTGAAAAACTATGGTAAATGGAGTATGGGTTTTGGGCTGAGCTGACCAACACAAGTAATTAAGTTTTGTTAAGTTTATTATCATATAAACTGTTCACAACATCCAACATCTATAAATCAATAAAAATCATAGGTTACAGCATTTGAAAAATACCCCCAATAAATGTCATCCCCTCTGTTGAGAAAAGTTCCCGCAGAAGTTAGCAACCCCAAAAGGTCAGAAGATTAACACTAGGGTATAGGAATAGACGATAAAGTAAAGAACAAAGTTCCTAGTTAATCTATCCTGAAAAAAATAACAGTATTAGCGAACAAGAAAAGAAAGAAGTGAGTACAATGATTATACAAAATAAGAAATATTCATTCTTCTTTCTTTCACTCTGTCAATCTGTGGCCACATTCAATCTCGCTTACCTACTACTCTTGAACGTAACTTCAGTGTATATTTAACATAGTCCAGTGTGGTGCTTCTCCAAGTGAGCCCCAGTTCCTCCAAGAATGATTAATTTTCCTAATGGGGAACGCCCGCTTTGATAGTGCTTATTGGATATGATAAGGTTCACGTCAGGTAGTTCATGTAGAAAAATATAAACCGCGATCAAGTGTTCACAATGGACAGTACACAGTACTCCCGATATTTAAAGGAAATGTCTGGTGGGTAAACTGTTAGAAACCAATAATGAGACTGCAGGTATCTCCTATCGGCTTTTCTCTCTCTCTCTGGGGTTTGAGTGCCGATTATGGAACCAAGTATTCTTTCTGGATAAATCCACTTGAAAACACAATGGTCAGTATTCGGGAACAATGTTATATATAGATATTTGGCCACAACGGGCTGATACTATTGGATGTAAAAAATCTGGGTATTTTTGCATGTCCAGTTATAATTTATTCTCAATGTTTATGCGTTTGGACTCTCTCTCTCTCTCTGGATGAAGCAAGAGGACCGCACAGGTCAAAGTCTAAGACCCGATAATAATTAAGAATGTTACTGGAGCTATTCAGGCCGCTGGCAGGCTGGTTTGTGATCAGTACTAGATTTAGGAGAAAATAAAACATTGAATCACAATATCAATATTATATCCTATCACGCGCAAAATTAAGATCTCTTTTACACTCCGTCATTTAATTAAATTAAAAAGCACACGTGTCTTAGCCTATCTTATCACGCTTTGCTCCCCTGGTACGGGTTTGGGGTTTTAAAGGTATGTGCTTTTTTTCCCTCCCGCCCCGGTAAAACTGTCAGCGTACAATATCAGTGTTAATTTAATTGTATGACTACTTTACATATATCGCTGGTTATTACTAGCTATTTGTTTCGCCACATGATATTACACTAGTCACTTACACAATTACACATAATGGATTTAGGAGTAAAGTTATATTCCGTCAATAATCAGTTAAAACATCTATTTCTGTATGAAAACGGGTGATTAAGTTTCTTAACACTGGAAAGATTTAGCTGTGCGCTATTTACTATGCTAGTCAAGTAACACATAGAAATCCCAGTGAATTATAATGAGGAACTTAACACATTAAATCACTTAAATGCTAACATATATATTACCGCAAACAGAAAAATTAAACACTCTCCACGAAATCTAATAATCTACTTTTTA